>JAPMOQ010048933.1:0-15690 GCA_026543055.1 Argiope trifasciata
ATAAAATATTTCAGGCTTGCTTTTACCAGTTAAGTATTTATTTAACAATCCTCCCACCTTTTGATTAATGACACATAAATTAATCAAAACATTAATAAAACAATTAAAGCTATGTCAACAATTAAAGTTATGTATTAAATGTTTAAAATCCAATTCTTAGTATTTAAATTTTGAAGTTACTTAGAGTTCAAGTAATGAGTCTGGATGGGAGTTTAACTTGTCTTCCAGATCTAGTCACAATAGTTTTGAACCTCTGGGATAACTCTGAAACAGAATTATTCATCGGTGATTCAGAAACCATATTTTCCTTTTCAAGTGTTTCAGATTCATTTTTCTCATCTGACTCCATAGATGAAGGTATTTCGAGGGGAAATATTTTCTTTACTGGTCGAACTAATTCACCGGAAGCGGTTTTGACACGAACAACACGAATGTTGCCGTCTTTGCCAGGATATATCTCTATTACTTTGGCTAGAGGCCATAGCACTTTGCGTTTGTTGTCGCACTCGATGAGAACTATATCCCCAACTTTAATCCGTTTTGGAATTAAGATTGTTGATGGACGTTGAACTAATAAACTGAGATATTCAAGTCTAAACCTTTTTCTTAGAAGTTCACGCACACTTTGAAGATGTCTAAGCCTCTTATTGAAATCAACTCGATCTAGGTGATCTAAGTCAGGCACACCAAACTCTGGAATTTCACCTAAAAACAAGGATGGTGTCAAAGGAATGGGATCGTCAGAATTCTCTGTCACATATGTGAGTGGTCTGGAATTCACAGTTGATTCACAGTCGCACAACACACTCATTAACTCTTCGTAATTTAAAGATGCCCGGCCCAAGATGCGACGTAAAAGTTTCTTAATCATTTGCACAAGTCGTTCCCAAAAACCGCCCCACCATGGTGTTGCTGGTGGACTAAACTTCCAGTCTATCTTAAGTATGGCAGCGTCTCTTCCAATGATGTTCCAATCAATTGATTCGAAGAGATTGTTGGATCCGACAAAATTACTACCATTGTCGCTGTAAATTATTGATGGCCGTCCTCTACGCGCAATAAATCTTCGAAATCCAAGTAAAAATCCCTGTGTAGAGAGGGTCAAAATCAGTTCCAAATGAACTGCTCTGAAAACAGCACAGGTGAAAAGTATGATCCAAGCTTTACTCTTGTTCTTCAAAATTAGTGGGCCGGCCAAATCAACACCAACAATTTCAAAAATCTTAGCATCTCTAACTCTATTTTCGGGTAAAGCAGCTGGTACTGTCTGCAATGCTTTACCTTCATGCCTTCTACATCTAATACACTGAGATAAAGCTCCTCGGATAGTCGATCTGCTTTTGATAATCCAAAAGTTTTCTCGAAGTTTGGAAATTAATACGTGTATCCCGGCATGAGACAAAGAAAAATGTTTATGAAGTATTAGTTTCTCTACAACTGCATGCTTCTTCGGAAGTAACATGGGAAAAATAAAATTGTGATGGTCTTTTCTTTCATTTAATCTAGTTTTAACTCGTAAAATGCCTTCCTCGTCTTTAAATACACTAAGTGACTTTAGCTTATTTATATCTTCTGAAGAAAATGCATCACGTTGAATGATCTTTACAATAGATTTCTCTGCCATTTTTAACTCATTTACTTTCAACTCGCCGTCTTCTCTTTCTTCTTTTGTCTTCAGGCAATTCCCTATAAATCTGTATATCCAACCCATCATTCTTAGTATTTTCGTGTACTTTGAAAAGTAGTTAAAGACTCGCGAGGGAAAATCATCAACATGACTTAATGACGTCAGTACTTCTCTACGTTTTTCTTTGTCAACCTCTACTTTGTCATCGATTGGCACAGAGTGAGGCCATTCATCTTCCGACATTGTCAGCCAACGAGGCCCCTCCCACCATCTGGATTCAATAAGTTTCTTCACTGAGCATCCTCTTGATGGCATGTCGGCTGGATTTTCTGTACCAGGTATATGGTGCCAATTTCTAAAATCTGTCAGATTCCTAATTTCAGAAACTCTGTTGTTCACAAAAGTTCCCCATGCTTGCATATTTTTTATCCAGAAGAGCGCAGTTGAAGAATCGGTCCAATAATATTCTTTTGAAATTACGATCTTGAGGTTCTTCTTAATGGATGAAGTCAATCTCGCTCCAATAAGACAAGCAAGCAATTCAAGTCTTGGTATAGTTGTTTTCTTCAACGGAGCTACTCTGGCCTTAGCTTGCAATAGTGTCACTTTGACTTCACCTAATTTTTGGCTTCTTAAAAAGACTACACTCGCATAAGATCCCTGTGAAGCATCGGAAAATGAATGGAGGCTAAAAGACTGCCCATCGGTCAGAGTAACTTGCCTAGGAATCTTTACTGATGCTAACAAGGGTAATTCCTTAACCCATTTCAAGAATTTTCTTTTGATTTCCTCAGGTAGCTCTGCATCCCAGCTCAATTTAGTTTCCCAACTATTTTGCAAGTACACCTTTGGTCGAAGTGTGAAAGGACAGCTAAAACCAATTGGATCGAAGACTCTCTGTACAATGGATAGCATGTTTCGTCTTGTAATTATGATACCATCTAAATCGATATTAGGTATGTCACAAAACAGTGAATCTTCAAACTTATCCCACATAAGCCCAAGAATCTTTAGTGGATCACCTTTTGTCGATTTCGTATTGCTCCTCTCTGTCTGCTCCCAACCTCTCAAGTCAAAGTTACCACTTGCCATCAATTGAGTTGACTTTTCAATAAAATCTTCTGCTTCTTCATTCGAATCGACTGACGTAACACAGTTATCTACGTAGAATGAAGATTTCAATTTTGAAGCTATTGCTTTTAGAGAAACATCACTCTGATCCAAATGCGAATTTATCACGGCACCTAATAAAAACGGACTACATTTTAGTCCAAAAACTACTCTGCAGTGTCGAAATTCTTTTATTTCCTTTTGTTCAGAGTCTTTCCACCACAGGAATCTCAGAAAATCTCGATCACCTTTTCCAATAGATATTTGAAGGAAAGCCTTTTTGATATCTGAAATAATTCCTATTTTTCCTCGTCTAAAATCAAGAAGTAAGCTGGGTATTAATTCAATTAAATTTTCACCCTTTGCGAGACATTCGTTAAGGGAAAGAAATTCCTTCTGTTTACACGAAGCATCAAAAACTGGTCTTATGGATGTTGTAGAGTTCTCTTTGAATATCGGTCTGTGTGGAAGGTAATGACAGTGTACACTTTTTTCCTCTTCTGGTACTTCTTCTATTATTCCAGATTCAACCCATTCTTCGAACACTGCATTGTAAGCTTCTGTTTTATCTTTCAGCATGAGTTTCTTTGTCGTGGAAATTAATCTTTTTTCCGCTATTTCTCTGTTACTGGGTAATTTGTCTTTCTCGTTGATCCAAGGTAAAGAGACTTCATATCTATCATTTGTCTTTTTTAGGGTCTTGTTAAAATGATCCCATACTGCTTCTTGTAATTCGACATCACTTCTATTTTCTTTGGAATCTGTAATTCCCAATGCCTCTAGTTTCCACAAGTTTTCAATGTCGCTACTATGAACCAACATGGACGTTATTTCAGAGGCGATACACACTTTATTTTCTGAGGTGTAATAATTTATTCTCCCCATAACTGTCCATCCGAGCAAAGATTCCACAGCAACCAATCCGTTTTGTAATTTGTGAACATTTCCCGTTAATAATACACCTGCGACATCTGCTCCAATAAGAATTTCTATTTTTAGATCTTTTCTTCCTACATCGGAGACAGTGATACCTTTTTGCTTAATTTCTTCCATCCACGGTCCAGGTTGCAAACTTGTCACTGGTCCACAAATCTTCGATTGTTCCAAGAGGTTTAATCTTCTAGAATAATTGCCATATAGGCTACTAAGAGATACTTCATAACGTCTGTGAGTTTCTCTCTTTGTTGTGGCTCCTCCAAAAAGAGCATGGATCAACGTTTCTGTTCCATTTGAATGACACCCAATATCTTCAGCCGTTCCTTTTAATATATATGAACGCTGGGATCCAGTGTCAATAAGTGCCCTTACCGTTTTCTGACTTTTATTAGATTCAATTTTCACTAATAATGTTTGAAGATACACTTCATCAGGGCAACTAAAACTGGTACTTGCTAAAGATACCTTTTGCGCATCTTCTTCCATAATTCTATCATCTTTCTTTTTACATGTTTGCAAGTCTGAACACATTACAGCCCAGTGTCTTCTTAAGCATATCAAGCACCGTACAGTTGATCTACATTGCTTGGCCCTATGTCCAATTTTTAGGCAGATGAAACATCCATTCCTTTTCTTAACTTCATCATTCCTTTGAGTTAAGCTCATTTTTTGAGCCACAAAACAGTTTTGGCTTTCATGTGATTTATCACAAAAAATGCAAGAGCTCTTTTCTCCGAGGTTAAATATTTTCTTATGACCTGAGAATAGTTCATTCGCTGTAGGCACGGGATCTTCATTTTTAAATCTTCTATCCCTTCTACTTTCATTTCGCGCATCAAAATCCAATTTGAACCCAGATTTTGCAAGAGAAATTCTCTGCTCTCCTTCAACTTCATTTCTCAAAAATAATAACAATTGTTTTAATTTTTCGGAATAAGTATTTTCTTCTGTAATTATTGATGCATAATTTCTTAGCCAAACTCTTAATAATTCCTCTGGAATACAAGACTCAACGAGCGGAAATAGCATGGCAGCGTATTTGTCGCTTTTCATTCCGATTGATTCTAACGAACGTAAATACGATTCTAACTTATCGTACAGCTCGGATACACTGCACTTTTTCCTCTGCTCAGTTACATTTTTAATGATTAGGCTTAATAGCTCTCGTATGTAGAATTCTACTAATAGTTCTTCCCGTCCGAATCTATTTTTCAAGCTTTCTATTACTTTCTGATAATTTTCCGCAGTCGCCGGGAAGCTATTCACAATATTACGTGCTCTAGTGCCAGGTATGGTGGCTTGGATCAAGTAGTGAAATTTATCTTCGTTCTGAATTTCTTTATCATCATGAATTCGTTGGAACTGACCCCAAAACGGCAACCAATCCTTAATATCTCCACCGAATTGTTTTAATACTATTTCAGGCAGCTTGAGTTTTCGTTTGTTTAAATTTGGAGACACACTGGCGACGGATTGCTCAGTTTGGCGGGAAAAGAATATTTCAACTTTTACTTTAATTAAATCCAATTTTTCTCTGTATTCTTCGATGCTTTCCCACTCACTGTTAAACAGCTCTTCAGAAGAATATTCTGAATCTAAAATTTGACTATCATAAGAACGAAGTTCTTCTGACAAACGTTCTAAAGTTGACAATTTTGATCTTATAAATTCTTCATCCGGGTTTTCTTTTTCTACTTCAAGTTTAATTCCGTTACATATTCGCGTAAAAGATGCTCTAACAGGTTTCCGTCTCTGAATTAGTGCTTCCATTTCCATAAACTTAGACACAAATAACGAAAGCAAAATGTAATGTATCTTCTGATTTTTAACGGTCAAAATATCCGTTACTAAAAGATAAATAAATCGTCTGACCTGTATATCATTTGAATACTTTCATAAGATCACGTCCGGGTCACCAAATGTTGAGAATTGCAGAAAACAAACTTGTTTCTCTTTCTCCTATAGCTTTTTAAAAAATAAAACAGTATCAGACATTTTAATCGAACGACTCTCTCTTTCCTTTATTTTGAATCTGATTTTATACATGTTGCCACTTACAAAAAAGGGAAAGTAATACAATACGCGACAGGATAAAATATTTCAGGCTTGCTTTTACCAGTTAAGTATTTATTTAACACCAGGAAATATAGAAAAAGCTAATGCTTTGCTTCTTAAGTAACATTTAAGGGAAATACGGCAATATTTGTTCTGTAATTCTTGCCAAGATGCTACCAAGATTTGATGAAATTTTTCTGAAAGTTAGAATCGCTAGATTAATAAATTTCTACAAAATTTCTGATTTTATTTCAAACGTATATTTAAAATTATATCAAATGTCTCAGAACGATAAATAAAATAACAGGAAAAACAATTTTCAAAATTATTATAGTACATTCTAAAATTTGGCAATAACAATAGCGTGGCAGTTGTTTATAGTTTTGATTGATCCGTTTTTTGATACCGGTTGCAAAGTTACACAACGTGGTATTAATAAGATTTTTAAGGAAAATTAATCTTAAAGTCTCTAATCTAAGTTGGTTACGGTTCGTTGGGTAATATTTATCAGCAATTAGGGCTCATAACGTCATCGATCTACTTTTAAAATGTGGGAAGGAAACATATTAAATACTGTTGTCACGACTGCATGTGCTGCGGGATGTGGAATGTTATTAGGAATTTTTGCCTCCAATATGCGCAAAAATTACGTTATGAAATCAGTTCCTAGTAATGACAAAATTAGTGAAGAAGCGGTATTACATATTTTTATTATTCTGTGTTGATTTTATTATGTTATTTATATTTTAACATTTTAACATAATTAATGTATTAATTTTAATTGTGGCAAAAAAATATTAACACATTTTTCTGAAATTGATTGAAAAATAGTAATTAGAGGTCTGTGAAAGATTTGCTGTTATTTAATATAAATTGCTTTGTCATAACTTTTAAAATTATTATAGAATTTAATTTTAAAATTTTTATTATATCATTATTAAATATTTTGGGGATCGAGCCTAATATTTTTATGCTTAATTATAATATAGATATTGATACTAATGTGACTTGGAAATGTAAAGAATGGAGTATCATATGTTATTTGATTGTAATAACAACTTATTAAATTTGTTGGAAAGTATCCAATCTGAAATTTCTAAATGGACTGTTAATAGGTCAGCTAAGGCAACTATGATTTGTAAATTATTTATTTCTTATATAAATTTTAATATTTGTTTTTTACTTTCTATTATCTTTTTATATTTAGAAAATATGTTTTTAGCAAACTATTCAACAACTGGGTTTTCTCTATGGCACATTTTTTTTTTTTTGTAATTGTTTAGATATTCTTAAAAATTTAATAGTAATACTATTTCTATGCAGAGGAAATTTAACGTTTTATTTTAAATATTATTAATATAAGATGTGAATTTTAATAAAGTAATATTTTTAAATATAACTATAGATTCATTTTCAAATATTTGCCATGTGTGAAATAAAAGAATCCATTTTAAATTAATCTGAATAGTATAAAGAACAGCAATATAGTATAACATAATATATAGGTTTTAAACTGAATATTTTTATTCCATATTATTATCCATATATAATATCAGGCAAAGTGAATGAGAATGAAATTCTCAGTTTTTATACTTTATGCATGCTTATTCTTTATTATTCTTTTTAGTTTAAGTAAATCAAAATTAATTAAAATCCAAACAGCACAAAACTATTCATTATTTTAAAAACATGATTTTATTTCTGATAATTTTAATAGGAAGAATAATAATTGTTTTTTAGAATTGTTAAGTTCAAACTAAAAGTCAAAAGTTAAAACATTAATTTATTATAACAGCTCCCATTCTTAATTGATAATGTTAGCATTGTTTCAAGTTCCATTTTACATTGTGTAGCCATGATCTTCGTAATACAAGGTATTACGTAGGCTGTTGTGTAGCTGTTTTGTTGATGTATCTCAGTAGTTTAGTAATTGAACATGGGTTATTGTAATGCTTAAGCACTAATTGATGATATAAGCATTACATATTATTTATTTTTATTGTAAATCTTATATGTGGTGCATGAATTCTTCGAAAAATCTCGACAAATTCTATTTTTATTAATAAAATAGTACAAACAAGCAAGCTTGATAGTGATAAGTAATCAGATTGATCCAGTTTCTATATATAAAAAAAGACTTTCATACCAGTATTTGATGATATGAACATTTTTATCTGCTTCATTTTAAAGCATAGGTAAAAAGAAATTAGATTTGTTTATAGTTATATAAGGTTAATGTATTTGAATTATTTTCTTAAAACTAAGCCATATCTTAAAATCTGTTTGCAGGTTTTCTCTGATTTTGTTCAAGGAGATCTGAAATTAGTACTAGTTGTACAAAATGGACTAAAGATGGGAAAAGGAAAAATTGCAGCACAGGTATATTTTTTAACCTATTCTTATTTAGTTGTTTGTATTTCATATCTTTGATTGCCATATATATTTCCTGAGAAGTTAGTTCCAAATTGACATATTAGTAAATAATAATTTGAATTAGATCACATTATCGCAATAAATAAGCCATAAAAACAGAATCATAATTGTTATTTTTAAGTATTTATAATTCTAGACAAATTTTTATTGTATCATTAGCCAGCTTGAATTTTTTTTTCTTATAAAGTTCTTGAATTTAATTCTCCGTAGGCAATAAGCCAATTAAGGATTCTGAGAAAGCATTTGGCAATTTTTTTATTAGATATATCTTTGTCAAAACTAGGAAAAGTTTGTTACCATATATTTAAGTTTGGCTCTTTTCATTATACATTTACATCTTATGATAATCCTATTCTACATGAAAGCATTGCTACAAATCATTGTATATGTTTACAACATCATTTTAAAAATCATATAATTGCATATGTTTACAAAATCTTTTGTAATATAGTTCTGGAAATCATTCACTGGTTTTACCAATAGTATTTATACTGTATTAATAATAATTCCAAAAGAAGAAGTTACAATTTCTTAAATTCTTTTTTAATAAATCACTTAAAGAGAGTTTTAATCGTCTCATTTAGTCATTAATCATTGTTTTGAAGTATGCTAAACAAAAAATAAGCCTTTTCTTTTCCTTTACTGTTCTTTCATTTTCTTTACAAAAATCAATTTACACTGCATCTGATGCTCATGTTGTTTCATTTTCTTTACAAAAATAAGTTTATACTGCATTTGATGTCCATGTGGAAAAGTTAATGTATAGAAATAAAAATGTACCAATTTTTCTCTGGTTCAATATGGAAAAGTTTATTTACACCTTAAAATTAGATAATTTTGTAACTATCTTGTCATGTAACTATCCTTATAACTTGGTAACTTTATATTACCAATTATGAATGTGATGTTTTATTCATTGACATTCAAATTGTGTGTAAAAGCACTTGTTTCAAATGTTATGTTGCAAAATGTGCAAAATAATTGCATTACTTCTTAAAGTAGACATATTTGCTTCATTATGCACATATTTTGGGGGTTATTTTGTTAATAAAAAGTAGAATTTTATTTTTTTAGGGCTATTAATCTAATTTCTAGTTTAATTCTCATACATAAATTATGTTGCATAAATCCAAGGATGTCAACACAAATTGAAATAATGCTTAGTGATTTTTTTTCATTCTCATTTTTTATGTACATTGCTCATTATTAAAAAATATGGGAAATTGTTACTAAAATAGTATTAAATTATTGGAATTAAAGTATTACAATATGAAATATAGTAGTACAAAATATATACTGTTATGTGTGTTATGAATAGAAAGGTGTTCAAATTTCAATTTTTAGCATTTTATTAGGTGAAGAGTCTTTTAGGCATAATTGACTAACATGTTTAACTTTTTATGTGTTATTTAAGAATAATATATTGATAAACTCAATCAACAGAAAATAAGAATAAATCAAGATGAATTTAATGTATCAAAGGGATTTATGAAACAAGAGAGAGCTACTCTATAAAGTCTTACAAGGTACACCAATTACTCTATAATATGTGACAAATTTGATCATAGTTCTCATTAATATGTTGGTTGGGAGCAATCTCTTGAATAACCTGTTAAAACAATTTTATTGTACTACATTGAATTGTAATTTGTTGCAGTGTGTAATTATGCTATTCAACTTTATAAAATCCAGTATGTTGAAATTTTAACTTGAAGCTATAAGTTATCAGTTTTTTTAAAAAAGAAATTTTAAGTCATTATCCGTTTGAAAATTATTTATTGGACAGTTTTACCAAATTTAATTTTTAAAAATTGCCAGATTTAATATTTAAAAATTTTAAGAAAAAATTTTAAAACTACTTTTTTTAGGGCCCAGGTTCAATAATTCTCTATATATATATTTTTTTTTGATTAACAAAGCTGTGTTTAACTTAAACCACTAAAGTTAAGAACATGAAATTTGGCAGGGAGTTGCATTTTGGGTATATTAAATACAACTAAGAATAAATAAATTTTCAAAATATAATTTGTTAAAGTCCTTTTCTAAATTTCAGAAGTGGCAAGATAATTTTATATAGCCTGGCAATTTCTTAACACCTCTATTTTTTTCGACTGAAAAAAATTACCTAAAATACTCAATTAAAATTTAGTGTTCTATCATAATTTTCATGGCAGTTTTGTTAACCGTATGAAGTTGGGTATTCTGGAATACTTTAGCTCTTAACTGTGAGATTGCAAATAATATTTTCTAGATTGCTAAATATGATCAGTTAGCACATGAGGAAAATTATCTTTTTCTAATCCAGCCATGTGAATCGTATTTGTAGCTGTCAAATGCAAAAATTTTTCATTCTATACTTCTCCATTAATGTTAACATTTACAGAAATGATATATTCATCCATATTAACTGATAATTTCTTATTGTTAAAAAATGTGGAAAAGATCAGTGATTTTTTATATTAATTTAATTTTATTGATGATGATAGTTTTCACAATTTTGTCACCCTCTCCCTTAAAAAAGACATTACTTGTTTAACAGTAGAAGATATTGTGCGAATATAGAGATGAGTATTAAAATTTCAAATATGCATTTTTACAATTAATTTTTTGAAAAAAAATTTCAACAAAAACTATATTATTATGAAATTAAAAATAACATTCTCTGTCTTGAAAATGTACAATTTATGTGTGCATAAATGTTTAAAGTTTTTTTTATTTATTTTTATTTTGGCTAAGGTACTTAAAAAAATGTTTTATTCTTGTTTGCAATTATTTTTGATTTTGCACCCAGCATCAGCAAAATGTTTTGAGATTATTATTTTAATATATATTTAATTCATACTGCATTAGAAGTCTTGTTTCATTTATTCATTTTAATTTACATTTATCTCATTTCCTGAGCATCTCTAAAATTTATTAAGAATGGATATATTCTATTGTTTTTAGTGTTTTTAACAATATAATCTAATTTATAACCTACAATCTTGCAAGATTTGCAGTTTTTTTTAAAAAAAATATTATAATAGTAATATCATTATTAATTCTGTGTATTGTTATTAAAATTAAGTAAATATCTTTGATTTTTTGAAATCTACTTCACCTATAATGATTTGTATTAAGAACAGAAATTTTAATTTCACAATTTGTTTGTTCCATTATTTTTCTATTAATTATTGTTAATAATTCAGGTATTAAAACAAAGTCAAAAACATCTGCAGCATTAAGCTCCTAACATCATTAAGTGATAGTCTTCCAGAAATATATTTTTGTATTATCATTTGTGATGTCTTTAATATTTATTCAGAATTGATATAATTCTTGTTTGAAAATAAATTTGTTTTAAAAAATCTATTAAGTATTGAAAAAGCATTTCTAATGAAAAAAAAATTGGTCTTGTTAAAAACTTAAAATTTTTTAATTTTGAAATGTCAAAATTATTTTTGTGCTAGAATATTTCCAGAAGTTATGGAAAAGAACAAATTTTTAAGTAATTAAAATTTCAAAAATATTGCAATGAGCTGCACATTCACACTCTTCAAAAAATATATTTGTTAAGTTTGATGACTCTTAAGTCAAATAGTTAATATATTGATTACCAACCCTCTCATATAAATTCGCTTTTATAATTATAGTTAGTGAATTTTTTTTTTCTAAAAATATAAAGGTATATGAATGCAAAGACTTGATTACTTTTTAGTATTTTGTGTTATATAAATTTATTAATTATTACTTTAAATAGCTTTATGTAACAACTTTTAAAAATATGCTTTTGTTAGAGAACATAAAATTCATAATGTTGTTTTTCAAAGTATTCATTAGGGTAAAGATCGGGAAAAATATAAAGAATTGAAAAAAAGATCATATAATCAGAAAGTAGAGTTGATACTTCCTCTTCCAAGACTAATTGTATAATATATATATAATAAATTCAAATTATTAACATTAAAAAAATTTTTAGATTATTTTTTTAATACTACCATTAAGTAAGTTGATAAACTATTAATTTATAATTTTTGGGTACTGAATTGAGGGGAGCTAATTCAATGCAGATGCCAATATTCAATGCAGAACTGCTTTCTGCTTTGAAACCTTCATTGTTAATTTTTTACCGCAATGCTTTATCTCATGGTCATGAATTGTATTTCCTATATTATTTAAAAAGTCTTTGCAATAGTCTGTATTAATTAAAATGAATATGACAAGATTCAAATGAATTAATTTCTGAATTTCAATGACAATTTTTTTAAGACTCTTTTACTATTAAATTTCTGTACCTTATATTATGACTTTTTTTTACTTTTGATATGACCTTTGACCTTTATATATAATGACTTTTTACCTTTTTTTAAAGTCTGCATTTATTAAGCTAGAATTGTTACTATTTTTTTAAGCTGAAAAATATTACTATAGTGAAATTAAAAAATTTAGATTTTCATTTAAATTGAAAAATATTTTTAAAATTTGCTTTTAAGATTAAGAAAATTATAATAATTTCATTATGTATGTCAAATTAGTATATCTAAAGATTCTGCAACTACTAAATTTATTTTAACTAATAGAATTGTTAAATGAAAATAAATTATTAAAGTTAATTTTGGAAAATACATAGTGTTTGACATTATTCATAAACACTCAAAAATAACTTCTCTTTGTCAATAAAGTTGTTTGAGAAATAATGACATTTATAACAAAACTGCTTGTAAAAAAAATGTTTATATATTTTTTTTGTTCCATTTTAAAATAATGAGTTCTAATGCATTCTTAAATAAATTATTGTATATTTAAACCTTTTAAAACATATATTTGATTAATATATATGTGGTATAAATTTAAAAAAAATAATTATTGATATGGATTAGCCTTGCTTGATTGAATTGTATTTTTTTATTTTAAAATCATTTAGCAATAAAAAATACTTTTTATTAGATTCAAAGCTTATATCAGTTTTGAATTAATAAATAAGTTTGGGTATTAGTTTTGTTTTTTCTGCCAAAGAAATAATAAAGCTTTCATTCGTGAATTTTCGCTTTAATTTTAAAAATTTTGTTTATTTTTTAAAATTATCTTTCACAATGAAAATAAATAATTGAAAAGTAAAGTTTTTTTGCTTCTAAGAAGGTGTAAAAGAATTAAAATGTGCTTTGTATGTTATCAACATGTACTTAATAGATTTGAAATAGTATTTTTTGATTTATTGATACGTATATTTAGACTAGCAGTCAGAAATTTTATATATATTTGAAAAGAATATCAAATTGAATTGCCTAGTACTCTAGAATGAACCCAGATAAAATTGGTTTATAAAACTCTCATTAAGTCCTGTTTTTAAGTATATAAAAGCAGTTTGTTATTTGAAATTTATATCTTGTGACTTTGAAGCCTTTTCTGAAGTTTTAATGTAGCATACTTTCCAATGGTTACTAAATGTGCCAATATTGTTTTATAAGAATGCAGATCTCACACAGGTTTGGTTAGTTACCTTTTTTAAGAAAATTTGTATTGCTTGCAGTTACACAATTATTGTTCAGATAAGTGAAATGAAGGCATTTTTTACATCTTATGTAATGTAAATATTTAAGTTTATTGATGTATTTTGAAATAATGTATTTTACTTATTGTATTTATATAACCCTGTCATTATGAAATTAATCTTTTTACTTTCATTTGGAATAATAAAAATAAAATTAAAAAATTTTTACTTGTAAAATTTAGAGTAGAGGTTTGAACATCTTTTTTGTGAAACAATTACAGATTTTTACAAAATCATTCTATATTGAGATAAAATTTTTGAATCTTTCGTTCTCTCTGCCTACTTACTCGAAATAATTGTTTTTTTTTTTTTTTTTTTTCCCTTTGAAGGATTAGGTAGCATTTTGTATTAGCAGTGTGAATACATTTAAAAATAAAGCATTCTATGGACATTTGATGACTTAATTTTGATAATGTTTGAAAATTAAGTAATATGCCAAAATGTGTATTGTGTTTGAATACAAGGCATAATTTTAATACTTCTGTTTTCAGTATTTTTGCTTAAAGCTCTATTATTAAAAGTATGTTAACAGTCATGTTAGTGCATCCTGTGAAAACAACAAAACCATGCTCTGTAAATGAAATGTCAAGTTTGTAATAATGTAAATTGATAAATTTTTATTGCTGGAATTTTCCTTTAAATTGCACAGAAATATTGAAAATAGTTGAAAATCCTGATTTTTTTTATGTAATTTATGATGAAAAAAATATTTCTGATGTAATAACCTGTTGAATGTGTGGTATTATTTTTCTTAAATTTTTTTAGTATATGTCATAAATAAATAAATGATGAATATTTTTATATTTTAATTATTATATTTCTTTCATTTTATAATGCTCAGATGTAGATTTGAGTGTCATTCATGCATATAAGCAGCAAAATCAAATTATGTAATTTGTAAGATAAACAATTGTCTCTGTTGAAAGTAACTTCAAAGGATAAACATGTTTGCTTGATTTCTTATATCTGATAAATGTTAATTACCATAAAATAAACTAGTAAAACAGGTTATATTTATTTAAAGATTTATTGGCTTATATTTGTCTAATTCTTATGTGAATACAGAAAACATAATATTTAAATACTGAATATTTTTTAATGAATTCATACCTTTTAAAGAAATTTCTTAATTTATATTTAATGTTGCTTGATTTATGCTCTTGGCATTCATTATTTTTTATGCACATATACTTTTATGCACATTTTAAATATTACTCTTGAGTGAAATCAAATAAATATCCCCCCAGAATGTTACAGTTTCTTAAATTATGGTTTTAAGCTAATTGTATGACATTATTAAAATAATGTTTTTCCTTAATTTTCTGTCTCCTGCTGCTTTTGTATAATTTTATCTTATTTATTAATCTCAAATTCATGTATACATACAAAATCACAATTCTTAATACTATCAGTATTCAATTTTCGAACTTGTGTGTTTTCTTACTGTCTGTGCAAAGTAATTAGAAAAAAATTAATTGATAGTTTTCTCTGAACAAAATTTTCGTTTTTTAACTTATCGCAAAAAAAAAAAAGTTTTGCATGGCAAATTATGTTAAAAAGAAATATTCTTAGTATCTTATATAAAGTCCCTGTAAAAAGAGAATATGTTTTTAATTTATTTGTGAATAAATATGCAGTTATAAATTTGGTACTGAATGACTAGATGACAAACTTATAGATTTATTCAATAAAAGGTGTGAATGAATTTGATATTTTTTAATATTCTTTTTTTTAATTAAAAAAAATTATAATGCTGTAAAAGTATATTATTTCTAAAAAGATTCCTTTCATTCAGTAGCATTTAATAATCATTAGAATTTATGCTTATTATTATTATTGATATGGTTAAAAATAAATTTAACATTGATAAGAATCCGTACCAAACTGTAGATGAAAATGCACATAAAATCTTGAATGAATGTATGAAATTTGCTTGATTCATTGCATGAGATTTTTTTTCTTCTGGTTAATGGTTATTTATTTTTAAATTTCTTCAGAA
>JAPMOQ010048942.1:0-10034 GCA_026543055.1 Argiope trifasciata
GGGAGTGTGTGGAAAATTTAGAAACAGCCTCTAGATGGCGCTCTCGCCAGTATAGAGATTGAACTCCTCACCTGAGAATTGGAGAATTTCGTTTTAGACTTCGATGGCGAAAACAGCCAAACTTTCGCGGAATTATAAGTTCCTTTTTAGATTCCCCTTTTGAAAGTTTAAAAGCAGTTAAACTTAAATATTTGTATTGTGTCGTCATGTGTGTGTACGTGTCTCAAATAAATGTTTGTGTTAAAGATATGATCTCTTTTCTTTCCCGAGCCGTTTGCTTGCAACACTGAACCGAGCTTTAGAATTTTTTACATGGTGCATCGGCCGGGAAAGCGATCATATTCGATTGAAACACAATTGCCTTTGGATACTGCATTTGCATCCCCTATGCAAATTGCGAAGACTACAAAAGGTAGGAATTTGATATTTATTTATCTACTTAGAAGATTGATTTAAAAATGGAACTCGATAAATTGAAGAAATGCAGATCGTTTGGCAGAAGTTCCGTAACCAAATTGGTAAATAGAATAGAAGAACTTTTACAATCTAATGATTTGGATAAATTAGAAGGAAATTTAAATCAACTGACTATTAAAAATAAAGATTTAGAAGAAGTAAATAAACAAATAGGTAATTTATGTAGTGTCGAGGAATTCGAAGCCGAACTATCTACTGTTTCTGAATATGCAGATAAAGCATCGTTAGCTATATGAAGAAACTGAAAGAGAAAAATGTTGTTAATACTGTAAATCTCGGTGAAATCCAAAATGTAAATATTGATGTAAATCAAGACTCTCTCATGGAACGTAAACAAGTGAAATTACCTAAATTGAACATTCAAAAATTTTTCGGTGACATATCTCATTTCACAAGTTTTTGGAACACATTTAAAGTTTCTATTCATGATAATGGCGGTTTGACTAAAATCGATAAATTTAATTATTTGAAATCATTTCTAGGAGGTCCAGCTTTAAACGCTATTGAAGGCTTCGAAATATCAGATAACTATGACTCAGCAGTGAAAATATTGAAGGATAGGTTCGGTCGTAAAGACATCATAATTAATCATCACATGAATGAACTCTTAAATCTAAGACCAGTTTATAGATCGAATGACCTCTTAAGATTAAAGATATTGTATGATGATATAGAAATGAATGTGAGAAGTTTACAATCGTTGGGTGTTGAATCAAATTCGTACAGTACTATGTTAATTCCTATTCTTCTAAAAATCCTACCCCATGATTTGGTTTTGGAATTTAACAGGATTAACGTGAAAGAAGGATCCGAACCAGATATTCAAAAATTGTTAGATTTTATTCGGTTGGAAATCAGAAGTAGAGAGACTATTTCATATTCGTCTCGTAAATCATTTGATCAAAAGCCAGTCAAGGCCATTTGCCACATGGCTCAAAAGAAAGAACCGTTTCCGAATACTACGTACGGCTTCAACGTAGTTTCGAGAAATAATAAATCTTGTTTGTTTTGCAAAAAGGATCACCCACCAGAAATTTGCAATATCAGCGTCGATGAAAAAAGAAATAAATTAAAAATATTGGGCAGATGCTTTTTATGTCTGGGTTCAAAACATAGAATTAAAGATTGCAGGTCGGGATTATTATGCAATCTTTGTGGGGGAAAGCATAACCCAACTATTTGTTTTACATCATCGAAGAACAGAAATAAAGAGATACAGGAAACGGAAGTTACTGAGTCATCCATTCTTTCTGCAGTTTCTCATAATAATGAAAGAAACAAAATATTATTGCAGACTTGTTATATTCGAGTTAAAACTAATTCGGACGAGTATTTTACACGAACACTCTGCGACTGTGGATCTATGAGGTCGTTCGTGTCTCAGAATTTAGTTGATAAAATAAAACCTGTAAAAATAAGTGAAGAAAAATTATCAGTGTTCGTTTTCGGCCATAAAAAAGCTATTGAAAAAAATTATGATGTCGTGCAAATAACGTTAGAACACAGATTTTTTTCCGAATTCAAGACTAACTATTGAGGCTTTAGTTACTGAAGAAATATCAGGCAGTAACATAACGCCCCCTGAATCAGAAGAAATACTTAAAAATACAGAAGTGAGGAATTATATACTTGCTGACTCCCATAATTGTGATGAACCTATAAATATTTTGATAGGAGCAGATTACTATTATAAAGTAATGACTGGAAAAATAAAGCATCTCAACAAAAATCTTGTTGCCGTTGAGACCATTTTCGGTTGGTGCCTACAAGGCCAACAAAGTGATAATCACACATCTCTTGTCTTTAATGTAGTTGTAGAGGAAAATTTGATATCCAATCAAATAGAAAAATTTTGGAATTTAGAAAATTCAGGTTTAATTGACTGTAGTAGGGAATATGATTCTCTTGACAAGGAAGTTATGTCTCACTTTGAATCAAACCTTAAGTATGACAATCCTCGATATACCGTTCGGTTACCTTGGAAGTTAGATAAACAAAATTTGAATAATAATAGAGAAATCGCGGAAACAAGATTTACCAGATTAAAAAGAAGACTTTTTAGAAATCCTGAATTATTTAACCAATATAAAGAAGGAATTAATGATTATATAAAACAGGGCATCATAGAATTAGTTTCCAATCCGGATGAAACTGATAACGTCACATTTTATCTACCGTATAGAGAAATTGTCAGAAATGACCGAGCAACCAGTAAATTACTTTTGGTTTTTGATGCCTCCGCGAAGTCTTCAAACTCTTTGTCGTTAAACGACTGTTTACATGTCGATCCAAATTTATACCCTGAAATTTTCGACATACTTTTGAGATTCAGACTCAAACCTGTAGCTTTCACGACCGACATGCGTCAAGCCTTTTTGAATATTTTAGTTCATGAAGATGATAGAGACGTCACCCGATTTTTGTTCACTAAAGATCCAATTGACAATTCTGATTCATCCATAGTTTATAGATTCACTAGAGTTTTGTTTGGGATTAATAGTAGCCCCTTTTTATTGGCTGCAACAATTAAACACCATTTAGATAAGTTTTGTGAAAAGTATCCTGAAACTGTGTCATTCTTGAAGGAGAATATCTATGTCGATGATGTCATTGGTTGTCTCAACACTGTAGAACAAGCCCTGTCCGTTACATTACAATCGAAAGAAATTTTTGATAAAGCAAGTTTGAGCTTACACAAATGGCGAACTAATTCTGAATATTTGCAAAAATTGTGGAAAGAGAACAATATAATTTCTGTTGATAATTCCGAAAATATTGGGGAAGGAAATCTCCCTTACAAGGTTTTAGGTATAGCTTGGGACAATCGCAAGGACTTATTCTATTTTGACGTGAATGGTCTGATCGAATTTGTGTCTAAGAGAATAGACACGAAGAGATTTATCTTACATGTTCTAGGACGTATTTTCGATCCCATCGGTCTATTGGGGCCATTCACATTACGAATCAAGTGTCTGATGCAAGAAGTTTGGTCTAAAGCAATTGAGTGGGACGACGATTTACCTGCAGATTTAATCTCGACATGGAAAGGGTGGTGCAATGAAATTCCACAAATCGCAAACTTTTCTGTTCCACGTTACTATTTCACCCCAATTCCATTTGATAATTTCGAAAGTCTTCAACTACACTGTTTTTCCGACGGAAGTATGAAAGCATACGCAATAGTTGCGTATTTACGTGCAACGACACCTGATCAACAGATTGAAACAATTTTTGTTGCTTCTAAGAACAGAGTAGCCCCTTTGAAAACCTTGACTTTGCCTAGATTGGAGTTAATGTCTGCCTTATTATCTGCAAAGCTTAGTAGTAGTATCCTTAAAGCTCTGAACTTTAAATGTCCTTGTTATTTCTGGACAGATTCGAAAATAGTCTATTTTTGGATCAGAGGAACTCCTAAGAAATTTAAACCCTTCGTTAGAAATCGGATTGAAGAGATTCACAAGCTGTCGTCTCCTTCTGACTGGTATCATTGTCCTGGAGTGACTAATGCGGCTGATATGGCTTCAAGAGGTGCAAAGATTTCTCAACTCATTGAAAATTTGTCCTGGTTACATGGACCGGAGTGGCTACGTCAACCTGAAGAGTTTTGGCCCAAACCTGAAAACCCTGAAGTGACCGAAACAGATGAGTTGGAATGCAAGAAGGGTACAAATATCGTCCAATATGAATGTCTGACTGAAGAATTGTCAGACCCTGTAGACATCAGTAAATATAGCAGCTTCGAAAAACTCGTGCGAGTTACAGCTTGGGTGTACAGATTTGTCATGAAACTGAAAAAACTCAGTAATGTTCAAGGTCCATTAACTACGGAGGAGTTAATAGATGCTGAAAATCACTTGATTAGAACCGAGCAAAGAAAATGGTTCAGAAAAGAAAACGAATCTTTAAAAGAAGGTAATCCAGTACAGAAATATTCTCCGTTAATTAATCACAGGCCTTACATGGATGAAAATAAATTCTTAAGGCTTGGAGGAAGATTAGAATTTTGTGATTTGACCACCGAAGAAAAACATCCGATTATCTTACCTAAAAACTCATGGTTGACCACTTTGATTGTTCGCAAAGAACATGATGTAATCATGCATGGTGGTGTAGCCTACACTCTTGCTAAAATAAGATCCCACTATTGGATTCCGAAAAGTCGACAACTCGTGAAGAGCCTTATCAGAAATTGTCTCATCTGCAAGAAATATTCATCATATTCTACTACCCAAGTAACTGCACCTTTACCTAAAGATAGGGTCAGTGAAACACCACCGTTTGTCGTATGTGGATTGGATTTCGCAGGTCCGATTTATATCAAAGAAGCCAAAAGTACGCGAAAATCTTATATCGTATTATTTACCTGCGGTGTGACGAGAGCTATACACCTGGAATTAACCTTTGATATGACCATAAATTCTTTCTTAATGGCCTTCCGAAGATTTCTAGCTCGAAGAAATAACTGCAAAATAATCTATTCAGACAATTTCAGAATTTTTCAGCGAGCTAAAAAGGAAGTAGATATTTTGTGTACTTTAATGTACAATGAAAAATTACGAGATTTTATCGCCAAGCAAAGAATAGTTTGGAAAAACATAATGGAACGAGCTGCATGGTGGGGAGGTTTTTATGAACGACTTGTGAAATCGGTGAAAGATTGCTTAAGAAAAGTCATCGGAAAAGCTCTACTGAGTTATGAAGAACTTTCTACCTTGCTCGTAGAAGTTGAAGCTGTCCTCAACCTTCGCCCTTTATCCTATGTTTACAATGAAAATAATGAACCCCAACCATTGACACCAATGGATTTTTTGAATTTCGGACACAAGAATAGTGTTTATCCAGTGACTTTTGCCGAACTTATTGAAAACGGATCAAACAGATCGTCACTACTAAAAAGAAAGAGATATCAGACTTTGTTGATGAAACAACTGTGGTATAAATGGAAGCAGCAATATCTCTTGGACCTAAAAACTGCCCATCTTCTTAAAGATCCTCATTCCCAAAATGAACTGAAAATCGGAGATGTTGTCCTTATCGAAGACAACATTAAAAATAAACTCCTTTGGAAATTGGGGAAAATTGAAAACATCTTTGTTGGTCGAGATAATAAAATCCGTTCTTATTAAGTAAAAACTACCAACGGACTATTGAAAAGGGCAGTACAACATCTCTACCCATTGGAACTGCAAAAATTTCATAACTTTGAACTCTAAAGTTGAATTTTTTAGTAATTTTCACTTCTAAACTTACTATGAACATTGAACTATGAACAGTTTTCACAATTTCAGAGACTCTAATTTGAAAATTTATTCATTACTCTTATTATCGAAGTTGCTTAATTATTCCTATAAATACCCCTTTTTTTCTTCTTTACTGAATCTTTATGTGCATTTATATGTTCATTGATTCATATGTGTATTTCATGTGTTTATTGAAATATAGTTAAATTTATGTGTGAATAGTTTAAATGTTAGTAATTGTTAATAATTATTCGTAATTTTTTGTTTTTGCTAATATTTGTATTGAAGTTTAATTTAGATTTGTGAACTCTTAACAGAGTTCAGGTGGGGAGTGTGTGGAAAATTTAGAAACAGCCTCTAGATGGCGCTCTCGCTAGTATAGAGATTGAACTCCTCACCTGAGAATTGGAGAATTTCGTTTTAGACTTCGATGGCGAAAACAGCCAAACTTTCGCGGAACTATAAGTTCCTTTTTAGATTCCCCTTTTGAAAGTTTAAAAGCAGTTAAACTTAAATATTTGTATTGTGTCGTCATGTGTGTGTACGTGTCTCAAATAAATGTTTGTGTTAAAGATATGATCTCTTTTCTTTCCCGAGCCGTTTGCTTGCAACACTGAACCGAACTTTAGAATTTTTTACAGTCCCTTTGGTCGTTTCCTGATTGCCCATATAGATTAAATATACCAAGACATTTCTCGAGCGAATTTGAAAATACAATTTGGATGGAATTATTTATTTTATTCGAATTGTGTAATAAAGAGTAAACTTTTGAAAGAAGCAATTTAAAAAACCCATACAAGTATGAAAAAAGTATGTAATAATTACAAACTATTTTCATCCTTCCTATCCTGTAGTAAAGAGCGCATGTTTAGGAGAAAAAAAAACAAGATAAAAATGGAAATTTTTAAAAAATATTAATGCTAAATGAAGAATCTTAAACTGAGCACTAAAATGAAAGGTACACAAATGACAGAATTATTTCCAACTTAATTGAAAAAGTAATTTTGTTTTCCTAGCATTTATTTTATTATTTCAATATAGCTTTAAAAGATATTTTATGTAGGTTTGAAGTGTCTACAAATGATAATTGAAATTTAATTAAAATCAAATTTAAAAATTACAGTTAAATGTGAATTTGGAAATGAAGTCAATTGAAACGAACTACAGCAACATTTTTTGCACTATGATTAATTAATTGTTGATAAATGAGCATGAAAAAATATATATTGCAAGAGAATTTTTAATTATGTTCAAAATATTCTGAGTTTAATAAAGGATTATTCTTTATTTTTATGTTAATTTCTTACCTTTATATGTATGAAATAGGAATAATGTATGCAAACTGACATCTTGTACTTATTCTTTAACATCAATCTGATCAACTGATAAATTATTCTTTTTTGTAATCATGCATTTTAACAAAGCTGAAAAGAGATGGATGAATGATGAGAAAATGGTTTAACAAAGTAAAATAATATTTTGAGTAGATTATATTTAATACTAATGATAGTATGTTATAGAATAACGCAATCAATATTGAATGGCGACTGCAATTTTAAAATTTGAAAGAATTTTTATAAATTTCAAAATACTGCTGTATTTATTATATTAATACAACTATGGTACTTGATTAGTGGATATATTACGGCAGCAAAGGAATGGAATGCGTTAAGTAATTTATTTTTTAAGAGTACAATCATAGGTTGAATGCAGGAAATCTCTCTTATGATAAATAGAGAGTACAATCATAGTACACCATAGGTACAATCATAGTACAATCATAGGTTGAATGCAAGAAATCTCTCTTATGATGAATAGGCAAATTTAAAATTAGAGATTAATTTGTTATGAAATAAAATTTAGGAAGTTAGGAGGTGACTTTTCAGTTGCAATCTTTTAAATCTTTTTATGCCATCAAAAAATGTAGGGTGCTTTATGGGCCCTGTTTTATTCCAATAATTTCAAATTAAAAAAAAATTTAAACATTTTTTTTTGATTAATGTATAAAGGAAATTATGAACAAACTCTATAATTTCAAATAAAAAAGAAAGCGAATCCCTTTGGTTTACAATAAAATTGGTCAAACCCATTTAATATGATTTAATGAATTATTTATTTGGTACATTTAAAAAAATTCTTGAAGGAAAAAAATAAAATATTAATATTTAAGGATTAAAATAAAATGGAGAATTTTTAACAGAGTTTAGTGAATTTTTTTAACATCAGAAAAATATATCTAATTTTATCTAAATTGCATGATTTCTAAAAATAAGAATAATAAATGTGTTAACAAAATTAAACTTCTGACCTTTTTAAGAACGCTGAAAAAAACTAAAATAAACTATGTCCGAAACTTTAATATCACATTTTGTCCGAAATTAAATCATTATAGATGATTCTTTTGAGTGTTTACAGAATAAAAATTATCCTATTTCTGTATTTTTAATTATATCTGATCATTTATAAGCAAAAGACAAGTGAATAAAACAATATTCGAAGTAAGGCGAAAATCTTAATGTTCAAAATCTAAATTATAGCATGTTTTTCTGAGAATATTCAATTATCAAAAAATATCTGAATACATTTTAATAATGTTCAATCAGATAATGATATAAAATATTCCTTTTAAAAAACAATATCAGGTATAAAGATATAAGCAGCATCTAGATGTATTGAAAGTTCTTCAGTTAATCATCATGACTTAAAGTTAAGAAATACTACGAAGATGTGTTAAGCATGTAGGGAACTAATTTGTATATTTTTAATGCAAAATTAAACTTAATTGGGTTCACTTGTCTCTAATTTTTATGAATAAGTGGAATGATTGTTTAACAAATAATTTTCGATTATAAATTCCTGATTTTATTAATGTGATATGAATCAATGGTATTTACTTACCAGCGACATACCGGCAACAACGCCTATATTATTTCAAAGTTTTTTTTATATAATCAAAATACAGTAATTTGTCTCGTATATATACGTAAACTTTTGTTAGATATATTTTAGTAAGCAAAAAGTTTTCAGCTCAGCATTTTGATTTATAGAACTACGACCTCGTTTACCATTATGTATAATATATTTTGACTGAGGGGAAAAAATAGTAGCTCCTCAAAGGATAAATATTTTTCTGGCGTTCTACCAAATATGAAAAATACAACAAAACAGTTATCTTTTGTTTAAACAGCAGTTAATAATTTATAAATTTATTTACCAATTACCTCAAATAAATATTTAGGGGATCACTTAGTATTCTTCAGATGAAAAGATTTCTATTACGTAAATTGTACGCTTATAACCATTTTGTTTGAGGAAATTAATGGGAAAATTTTGGCTTGTAAATTACAAAGAAAAAATGCGGAGCAAATAGTAATCTAGATTTTTATTTGCAAAATGTGTGATAAAAATTCAATAACAGCAATTCTTGAAATATATAAGGCTCAATGTTGTCATTTAAAAAATCTAAATTTAATTTATTATTAGAATTAAAAAAAAACATGTAATGATATTTAATGACTTTCAATACATTAGACTTACATTACCATAAATAAAAAACACATTTATGTTAAAGATTTTACCAATTATAAACTTTTTATATACTTTTCTGTTTAATTATCACCACGCAAGTTTTAGTAAAATGAAATATATTTTTTTAGCAGCTGTAAAGATAAATACTTTAACTTTGATTTGAATTAAACAGGAGGTAAAGTACGAAATATAAAATTAACATTATTTATTTAATTGCTCTTTTTATTAAAAATCACTATATTTTTAATTTATTCGAAATGATTTTAAATTTGATTTGATTCATATTTATAAAGGTGCACTTTTTAAAAACATATTTACAATCTTTTTCTGATCGACTATTCTGGGATTTTGTTTAAAATATATTTTTTTAATATTTTTGGAAGTTATTTATTAACTAGTTTAATTAAATTTAATTCTATAGTAATGACACCTTTGATAAAACCATAATAAAATATGTTTTCTACGTCCTATTATATTCAGAATAATGAGCCCTTATTCTTATAGAATAAAAAAGAATAAGTAATTTCAAAAAACTCATTAAATTATAAAAGCAATTTTTGATGTAATCATCAAATTTATTTTTATTAATTTTATTATTAAATCATACTACCAAATACTCTTAACAGCATTATATTTCAAATTTATAAGTTTGAAAATCGAGAGAAAATTAAATATAAATATCAATTTATTCCTTTTTCGTGACAGGATATTTTTTTTTGGTAAAATCTAATACGCTTTGCAGCTATATATATTCATAAGTAAGATAGTGTGTCATTGGGTTTTAAAGCT
>JAPMOQ010048944.1:0-23686 GCA_026543055.1 Argiope trifasciata
TTTCAACTAGAGGAAACGGACAACAGTTCATTATTTTTTATTGGTGACTATTGCTAGAAAGTACATTATTGTATAATAAAATGAAGTGAAAAAAATCGATTTGCCGAGTATCAAATTTAAATGAAACCTAATGGATAGAAAAATAAGGAAAAAATTATATATTTAATCTTTGGTTCTTTCAATTCAAGCAAAAGATCAAAAATGAAAAAAGTCACCGAAATGCGTATTTAAATCATGTGAAATATTTTCTAATAATGGAAAATATTTTTTAGTTCTCCAATGACAGAGAACTTATTTAAAAACTATATTCGCGTTTTACATTTGTTTCACGAATCAAAGCCAAAAATGTTGAAAATTTTCTGAAAAATTGAGGCTTTACCGACACACAAATACATGCAATTTGTAATTAAACGGTAAGTCGTAGAGTAAAATAAGAATGGATTCATAACAGAGCTAGAATTTAAATACGAAAAATAAAGAGAAAAAACTTTTAAAAAATCTCTTTTTGTGTCCTTAGTTGATAGTGTGATCTTCATACTTTTGCATTTTTTACGAGAATTTTTAGCTCAATTAAGGATGGTTTTATTTCGAAATTCAACTGCAGATATAATATTCTATTTAAGTCAATTATTGGGAATTTGCTTATTGAACTTAAGGTAAAAGATTTGTATTTTTGAAACCCTAATGAATTTAGATAGTTGTTGAAAGAGATAGAATAAATCTTGATAACACTGTTTATATCTTACAAAAAAGCGTTTCCTTAAAAACTGGATAAAATGAATGAAATACTTGGAACTAGGGCACTGCTACCTTTATATGACATCAATAGACAAACATAATAATAAAATTTTAAATTTAAACTTATTATTTAATCAATAAATTGAAAATTCTGGATTGTAGACTTGAGAGGAAATAAAATGACTTAAAGCACATTTCTTCATACGCTCCATTACTTCGATTGGAAATTGTTTGTACCCTACCATTCCTTTGCAGACAGGTCTCCAAAACTTCCTTATTTCTAGAACTCAAAACTTCTGCGTTTTAACAGGAATCTATTTCTTCAGTTCTGCTGAAATTCCCTCAGGAAATATGAAATTATATGTTTTTTTTAGGTACCGTGGTTTTTATGTTTTTATTAGATATTAAATTTTTTTAGGTATTAAATTTTTGCCTTAAAGTTTTCTTTCTTACAAGAATTGTTGTTTTAACCTATTGCTTACTGTGAACTAAAGAAATTCAAGAACTATTAATGTCTGTTAAGGAAGTATATTAAGTGATGTTATAGTTTTAATATAGAGTATTTTAGTTAATTATTCTGGAATTTGTTGGGTATATTGCTTTAATTTTTATTAAATTAATTAATAACAAGGTGAATCATCGAATTTTTACACTACATGCCTTTAATGATGAAATATTGTAATCGGAAGTCTGATTATAACTCCGTTTTTCTCTGTGGGTGAATTAAATGCAAATCGCTAATATTTTAATTAATTATAGTTAGCGTTAGACAACCATAAACAACATTTTGCCAATTACGAATTTCATGTTTAAATTAGAAGCGTTGGCATATTTTTATTTTTTCACAATTTTCATGGATTTCAAATCGAAGAATATTACTAATATAAATAATATAAATCGGTACAAAATAGGCTGGAAAGAAATTTCCTTTCAAATAATTATTTTGCATATAAAAAATACAGTACAGGATAGGTGTTTGTTTAAAAAAAAAGAAAAAAAAATATTTATTCAATAATTTATTGAAACGAGGCTTCGAAGAAATTCATGAATAAAATAACTGATTTTACATTCAAATTCTAACATTTGAGGGACATTAAGTATCGTTTCACCATTCGGAATTTACAAAAAAAGGAAATTAGTCCTTAATTCAATTGAAATAAAATTATAAAAAAAAACTCACACAGAAGGTTTCATAAAATTGATCAATAAAAGATTTTGTAGATTTCAATTGATGCACTAAGAATACAGCACTCCTTATAAAAAATACTTTAACTTTTAAATTTCCTCGAATCTCACTTATTAATTCATATCTCTGAGCTTATTGGCTTCCAGTTCACAGCAATTCTTGAATGTGCGTTTTGAAATGTTCTTCCCATGCCGTAAGAATGTCCTCTTTTATCACCCTAGGAATTCCGTTCAAGGTCCAACTTTCTCGCATTCTTCCAGCGACAACCCCCTCGGCTGATGCAGATAGCGCAAGGCGGCTGCATCCGAATTCCTCTTTTATTGAGGAAGCAGATACACTCAACAGCAAAGTGGTACAAAGCAGTGAAAATGTTTTTTTAAGGCAACGCAGTCGAAATTGACATTTCCAAACTATAGTTTGGTTATATTAATGTCCCGTTGTGAAGCAACACTAGGACTATTTTAGGAAGGACCTCGTCATTTTGAACCTTGGTCAGATGACGAGGACGACACCAGAGATGGCACACTCCTCTCCAAACTGTCACACCACACGAGTGGGAGGGCGCTTGGCCCCGATGGATTTAGCGTGTACCAGATCCGCTTACCCGGTGGGCGCCAGGTCGGGTGTCTTCCTCGTCATCTGACAGTGGTTCAAAAGGACGAGGTCCTTCCCAAAATAGCCCTAGAGTTGCTTCAAAACGGGTTGTTAATATAACTAAACTTTTATATTTACTTGAACTTTTGGTACATAATTAGTTTAATTTGGTTGTATTAACGCCTCTTTTAAAAGCGACACTAGGTCTATTTTAGAATGCACTTCACCATTTTGAACCACTGCTAGATGAAGAGGACAGCACCTGAGCTGTTACCTCTTCCGAAATTCCACACCTTACCGACGGGAAGACGTTCAACACCGAAGGATTCAACATGCAAGAGACCCCCTCACACGATGGTGCTTCGGTGGAATCGGACCTGGAGCCTGCAACCCTTCGGTTCGGAAGCCGAGACCTCACCACGGCCCTTCCAAATTATAATATCTGGTATTTAAGAATACTTTTTCATTCATATAACTCCCCCTTTATTTTTCAATCTACGTTATGATGCATCAATTTAGAAATATTAATTTAGTTACTTTAATATGATACTTAATATTGTTATATTAATATCGTTGAAGCCTGAACTTGGAGACGGGTCATTTTAGAGCTACCATCTTATGGGAATTGAAAATAGGGAGCGATATCTCTTTTTTCGAATTCGTTGATTGCGTATCACCTAACTGAGAGAAAGCTGAAAGTCACAAAATGTGGACATTTTCTATGGTACTGAATCGCTATCGAGTTTGAATCTCGTGATTTTCAATCTAAAAGCACAGCACGTAATGACTACTAATAGGATCCAGATAATGAGACCGAGAAAATTTGGACCAATGATTCAAATTTTAGTTTATTAAGTACTAAAAATAAAAATAACAAATTAGCAAAAATTTATTATACTGTTTCACTATTTACGATGATAAAAAGCCGTTATTTCGTGCGCTATTTGAATAGACGAGACCATTGAAATCTTTTTTTAATGGAAATCTGGACCAAGAAAGGTTTTTAATCGAAAAACGGTCGTGAAAATTTTCTGAAGTCTAAAACAATCTATAGTGATATAAGTCTAAAAACCTTGTTGTGAACGGCACAACATGCAAAAGTTGAACCATTATTTCCATTTTCAACATATTTCGAGCTGTATAACAAAGTAAATGCACTATTATTACTCATTCAGTATTGAATTCTTCTTTATATTTTGCTTTAAAAATATTCCTTTTTTTGCCATGCCGTACATTATATTTTGTAAATGATTCGATTACCTAAGCTGTTAGCAGATGATACATTTTAAAATTTGGACACGAAAAATCTTTAGAATTTAACCATGAGTGTAATATTTGCAGTTGGAAGAATTTAATTCAAGGAAACGTTACGGCTTGTGGTTGTTACTAAGAAATCGCCTTGAAAATAAAGAAATTATCGCAGTATAAGTTATTGAAGAGAAATCTACTGCCTTTTACAAATTCATTACTTTCGGTGAATGCTTTAAATCAACAATTTATTTTTAAAGATGTATTTCGCTTCTCTTAAAGCATTAAAAATATCATTTTGAATAAAATATTTTATTCATAAGCAAACAACGAAAATTCTGGAGTAATGTGACTTATTTAACTTAATCTTTTTCCCCCCATAAATTTAATTCTATCGTTTGGAAGTACATGCAAAAGGTTACTGGAAATTCATGCTCGTTAAATGCAAAGCTTTATCTTAAATGAAAAATATTCTGTAGAATTCAAAATAAAGAAGCCAAAATTATCTGTATGTAGTGTTGCTCTTATTTTTATTTTATTCAGAAGCTCAAAGAAACGATTTTCTAGTAATAAGAGCAAATAAAGTTAAAAACCTGCAAGATAATGATTTAAAATATGTTTCACATGAAACGGGACTCAAACATAACTGCATTTTTATAAATAAAAAGGAAACCAAACTGATTCTATTACTCAATTTTTTTCATGTAATATATTGGACAAAAGTTTCAAATTCCATAAGAAGTTTTTTAATTCATAGCATAGAGCAATTTTTACCTTTTATCACTTACACACAAATTCGACAATAAAATCACAGAAATGAAAGTTAACTTCGAACTTAATTTCAAATGCATGCATGATCTTTAAATTAATTGTTCAGTCTCTCGAAGAAGCGAGGTTTACCTACAGAAAATAGTGCAACAAACTATTTTCCAATGAACATATTTAAATACATGGTTTCCAAAATGACTATCCAGTTATGCACTATTTTTATGCAACTTAACTTCATGCATAGCTAATGCAAATATAATAATAATAAAGTTTTTGAAACCCTAACTACATCAAGTAAAGCTCCAAATAATCAAATAAATAAATACAAATTCAAACTATACGAGGAAAGAGAATTTTGTAACAAGAATTTAAATTAAAGGCAATTTGTAAACACCGCGCATGCAAATTTAAGTCTCCATGCGTTTACAATTCCATTTGCTGAATTCAAATGCTCACATTTATTTTTCGCTCGATTTTCCCTTCGATCCGTTCCGCCGTTGCCACCGCCCGGCGGAAATTCTGCGACGGAGGTTTCCTTAATAAATATTTCCCGAGTTGGGAAAACCATCAACGTTATTGATAAACTTTAATAATGGAGCGGCGATGAAAAATATTTGCGTCTCATAAACCGACCTCCATCCATCTGCCGAGCAGGGGAGGAATAAATTCACTCTTTTTCGCCTAAAATAACGAGACAGGCATTAAATTTAAAACGGTCAGACCGACGAAAGCGGCCCCAAAAAAAGCATTCTACGACAGTACGTTTCGCAGTGTGGAGCAGCGATAAAAAACATTTCGTATAAACTCCTCTGCGTGTTTCTAAAATGCAGTAATGCTGGTTTAAATGTTGCAAAAGTTAATTAGACAGCCAGAGTGTGTTTTCTCTCAGACGGCAAAATATTTCTCCGAATAATAAACGCGTCTGCAGTTTGTGCAACAGCGACAAATCACGGCTTGTTTCAGTTAATTATTACATGATGCGGGATTTCTGCGAACTCATTGGACAAAGAGATGTGGCGATTGCATTCGCGAACGTGGAAAGAACAATAAACATTATAAAACAAGAGTTGAGAGTGGAAAAGTGAATGAAACAGATCTGGCTAATGTAATTTCGAAGTGAAGCTGAAAGCTCTCAAGAGGCTCCTTCCAAACAAGAGATTAAAAATTCGCATAATTCATAACTGTGATGACTTTTCTAGATGTGTTTGAAAGATTTTATTGGCTACATTGAATGTCTTTTTTTAAGTTTATGAAAGAAACTCAAATGAACCAGCTAAAAATATGTCTCCATTAATTGCAAATATAGCGAACATTTTACCCCTTTCGACATTTATTCCTCTATTCCTAAAGAGTGAAATTTGCAGGGAGAAAGCAGACTGATGGGGGGGGCAACTTTTCATTGGGATGTTATATGCTTAACATGAGAAGCAATCACAGTCAGGACTAAAAATCACAATTGAATTAAGAAACTGCCTCATCTGAAAGAATTTTGTTAGAATTTCTTTTAATTATTTTAAGACGATAATTCACATAATTTGTTTTCAATAGTCAGAAATTTACTATATTGGCAAAGAAGGAAAAAGTCATTTATTAATCGAATAGATCAGTTGGAAAAATATAAATTAACAAACAGAACTTAAAAATCGTAAGATCATCTCAATGCAATTTATTACACACACACACACAGTTCATTACTTCTTAAAAGCTCAAGAATAAATATGAGTTTGATTTTTGCGTCTGTCCTTAATTCTTTAAAATTCATTTCATAAAAGAATAAAAACTAACTTTAATGAAACGTAGAAATATTGCATAAACGGGTTTAGAAAATTACACTCCGATCAAAGCAAAAAAACCGACAAAAAAGCGATTTGCCAACTTCATTGGGAGAATTTAAGACCTAAACTTGGCTCACCATGGAAAATGCCTCCTACGCCTTCTCTTATTGCATGCGAAAATCGCAAAAAAACTAGGCTCACCTCAATATCCTTAATAGGATAGTATTAGTTTCATTCCCAAATGTAGCTGAAGAACTGTATTTGCTGGATAATACTCAAGAATGTATAAACTTCTTAGTATAAACGATGAACTTCATAATGTCTCAAAATGCTAGTCACAGTTCTCTCATTTTGTAAGTGAACATGTGTTCCACAGTTCTAAGGTCACTGTAAGCAACCATTAGAGTTTAGTTTTGTTTAGTTATATTAACATCCCTTTTTGAAACAATTCCAGAGCTATTTGAAGTCGGACCTCGTCCTTTTGAACCGCTGTCAGACGACGAGGACGACACCTGAGAGGGTCCCTCCCTCTCAAAACTTCACTCCACACCAGCGGGAGGACGTTTGGCCCCAACGGATTTAACGTGCACCAGACCCGCTTACACGGCGGTTCTTTGGTGGAATCGGGGCTCGAACCTGCAACTCTCTGGTTCCGAAGCCGAGATCTTACCACCAAGCCACCGCAGCCAGCAATCATCAGCAATCATTAGAAAACTTCCCCGGAACTCACAACGTTGAAATATGCAAAACTTTGGTTTGCAAAGTGAAGATGAAATCTGTTACAACATGCCTGGCACAGGAAGGACTGTCTGAACCTTCTGACAGAAATTTTTAAGACAATGCCCACAAATAAAATATAGAAATTCAAAAGCTAATGTAATTAAACTATGAACATAAATAAATGAACTATATTAGTAAGCCCCCAGAAGAGGCAAACAGTAATTAATTTCATTTATGAATCAGTAAAAGCTAGCAACATGCACCCGGGGTTAAGATGATAAGACAAGATTATTTTGCCTGAATTAGAATAAAGATCGATAAGATTTCTCATTCCTAATTAAAATTGCCTTTCATGACTTTGGATTTCTGCCTGAATAGTACCTCGAATTCAATATCCTCTAAGATCTTCAAAATAACCCGACTTACTTCGAGGAGTATCATAGCTCATATCATAAAGAGTATCATCATCGTGTTAATTTGGGCCGAGATTTCAATGGTTCCTAGACATGTATGAGGAATTATTGATCGCTTCCTCAGAGATGTTTCTAAAGTAATCGTACACTTTATGAGTAAAACAACTGTTCTTATTGGTTATTTCAGATTAATACTTCCTACAGGGCACGGAAAACTGAACAATCACTACAGTATGAAATATATAGCGATCTCCCCATTAGGGAATGACGCAGAAACGAAAATTGACGCGAAATATCCAGAATATTATGATGATGGTTAATTATGTGCCGAAAAGGGCGTTACACTGGTGAAAAGCTTCCAATTACAATTTTGAAAAAATAGAATTTAATTAACTATCAAAAGACTCGCTGTTGAAGTATGACTTTCCCATGCACATTTAAAGATGCAAAAGAAGAGAAAGGCAGCGCCAAAACAAACATTGAAATAAATTAAAAGCATAGAAGGAAAGACAAATAAAAGAATAAGAAAAATAAATAAATGGAAAAATAAAATATAAGAAAATTAATAAATAAAATATAAAGATAAATAAAGTAACAAAATATAAATAAATAAATAAAATATAAATAAATGCATAAAATTTAAATAAAAAAAATATATAAATGAACATGAACAGTAAGGAATATGCATTGGATCAGCCTAAGTTAGAGTCCATTATCCAGAACAAAAAGTTATATAAAGAGTTCTTTTTGTAATTTTTTTCTTATACTCACAGAATATTGTCCACTTTTAGCAGAATGAATTTCTTTCTTTTGAATTTCTTTGTGCAAGCTTTGTTTGTTTAGTTTAGTTTAGTTTGGTTACATTAATGTTTCTTTGTAAAGCAATACTAAGGTTATTTGTGCATGCTTTAGAGAAAGACAATAGTAAAGTCCATTTAAAGTTTGAAACTGGTAAAAATATTTACACTTGAAGTACTAGGAAGAATTGCTTTATCACAAGGTACAACTGAGAAAGAGTACTTTTTTCTTTTATCACAAAAAAAGAAGAAGAAATTGGAGTGCAAAGATTAGTCCAGATAGGAGATACAAGAATAAATTATTATTCCGTTTTGAAAATTCTGCTTTCTTCTGTGATACAGGAAATTCAAGATATTTTGAGCTACTAAACACAATTTATTATTAGACAAAATTTGGGAGATATGTTGTGGTTTAATAAATTTTCTGAGATGATGAAGAACAGGCCAATGGTAAATGTAGCGGGGAATGTCATCATAATCATCACCACATCTACAACTACAGTTTCTCAAGTTGAATCGTTTAAGATAATGTGGGGAAAGTCCATGGTTTGTGGTTAATTCGGCTAAATATTTATTGTCAATATATCTATTTCTTTTTACTTGAGTAAATATATTGAAAGTAAAGCAGCCTGCTTCATTATTTTCCCATTTTGATTGCCATTCATCCAAGTGAATTTCACGATGACGGTTTTTGATTGATCTGTCAGATTCTCCAAGGTGATAGTCTGTTGTAGATTTAATAGAAGCATCTTTGGCAGTCAGGCAGCTAGTTCATTCCCTTTAATTTCAGAGTTTTAACCCAATGTAATGATATATTACCACCTACTAGACTTTTAACATCTTCTGTTGAATTATTCTTTGGATTAAATTTTTGTAGAGCCTTTAATACTTTCAGGGTGTCTGTGAATAGATGAAAATGCAAATACTGTTTGTTATGGTTTTTCCAATTTAAAACTTGAAAAATTGCAAAAAGTTCTGTTTGAAAAACTGAGCAGAGATTTTCAAACCTATAGTGAAACTCATAAATTTTATCTTCACCCTCAAAAACACAAAATGCCACACCAACTTGTTCGTTCCTTTAGAATCATCCATATAGAAGGAACATGGAGCTGTCACTCCAGAAATATCCCACTGCACCTTTACGATCTTACTTGGATAAATCCATCTGTTTTCATAAGCAATCATATTAGAACCCTCTTCTTCTTGCATACAGCCGACCACCCCTCCACCACTGAACGTAGCAGTATCGACAGGATTTGTTGTGGTCGACTGCTGAATAAGCATTGTCTAGCCCTATATTGACCAATCAGTCAAACTAGCATTCTTTTCGGGGCAGTAAATGACTGTCTTCCTCCCCATCTGCACTCTCTCAAGCAGTTGGAACGAAACTGTCAATCTTTAACATCATATCCTTCAGGGTTTGGAGATTACCTGGTACCATCAGTACTGTACTTAAATCATTATTGTCAATCTTTAGGTCCTTCCTTAACTCTGATATTTCCATACATTCCCTTAAATAGTGGTAAACTGTAATAATTTCCCCACTAATGCATTTATTTTCTTCCGTTCTTCCAAATCTTTGGAAATACACAGGAAATCTCCCATGTCCAGATATTATTTGGATTATAAGTGGATGGTATCTTCTTATTTTAATTTCCGGATTAGGAATAAAGTCGAAAGTGACTCTTCCTTTTTTGGACATACACCATCTGTCAAACCATTGCAGTTTTATTTCTTCTCTCAGTTCCCCTTTTAAAACACCACTTATTTGGGGACAATAATATCAATATTATCTTTCTTAGTCACCAACTTCGCATAGTGATCCGCCTTTTCATTACCATATATCCCAATATGGGCCTTAATCCAATTCAACTCTATCGACTTGTTAATTTTAACAATTTTTATCTTTCCTTTTATCATCCCTATTACCTTATTACAATTCTGAGATGATTGTATGGCTTGTAAAACTGACAGTCAGTCGGAAAAAATTGAGCACTTCTGTCCGTCCCCCACCCTTTCACAATATTCAATGGCCATTTTTAAAGCTTGCACTTCTGACTGAAAACTTGTTGCATTATTCGATAATCTCACAAGACTTTTATCTATCTCGTTCCCATAGTGGTACACTACAATTGCAGCTCCTACTTTATTTTCATCTTTTGAACCATCTGTACAAATTTTTATCCCATCCATTTTTGGGATCTACATTTGAAAATCGTGAAAAAACCATTCGGAAGGGCGTTGTTCGAACTTGTCGAAATACACTTCATAATCTTTCTTGTTGAAGCATTTGTTTCCTATTTTAACTTTATTACTAGAAGTCCTTATTTGAAATTTAGTGAATATTTCCGTTGCTCTGAGATCCATTGGCAAAATTCCCGTTATCACTTGAAAGGCTTCTGTAGAAATGGTCCAAAATGCCCCAGACATAATGATCAGAGGGCGCCGTTTGATTGAATTTAATGTTGCTCTGATTTTCTATAGATTTAACCTATGCCCAAATGCACCATGCCCCAAAAGAACAAATGGCTCAAAGGCCCCAGTGTAGATTCTTCTAAGATGGTACTTTCTTTTCCTGTAAAATTTATCCACAACTGTCACTAGTTTATATGTTAATACATCCACTTTTTTCTTGGCCTTTCTAAAATGCGACGTAAATGTCAATTTACTGTCCCATGTAACTCCTAAGTATTTTATTTAATCAGAAACATTTATATGGCAATTGCCCATTTTTATTTTAGGTGGATCCGTCAATTTTAAACGTTCGCCAAATGTAATAGGCATTTGAATTGTTTTCCTTTCATTAAACTCAAGTTTGTGTACTTTGCCCCATTTTATTAGCCTACGAATTATTTGTTCACCTTTAGTTTTCAGTTCAATTTGTCCTTTCGGAGATTATTAGTAGCACATCATCGGCATACGCTTGTATAAAGCAGTTCTATGGAAGATTGTTCTTAAATGCAGAATTCATAACCAAGTTCCATTTTTTTTTTAGAACCCTCAACTGTTTGCCAAAACTATAAATGTTTTTATGCTAATTTTTTATCCAATAGCATGATGCTTCTATATCACAAATCATGTCAGCTGGTTCAAGACCACTAAATGTTTGTAGAGCTGCTGCGGATGTTGTACGGAAAGCCCCCTTTATTGCTAACAATGGCGTTATACGCTATTGGTCTTTTGTCTTTGTCTACTTGTGCCCTTACACCAGGCTGCAGCTGCATACACTAAAATTCTTTCTTGGGCTTTTTTGTATAAAATTTTGACAACTTTTCCTGACATTCCACTGTTGTATTTGACTATTGTATGTCTATTTAAAATTTTAGTCATCTTGCTTCCCACTTGATTTATATGGGCCATACCATTTAATATATCATCAATAATGATACCAAGATTCATAGTGGTGATATTCATATATTCACTCATATTCCTTGTGAGCTTGATCGATTTACCAGCATATGAACAATACTGAGGGTGTTTATAACGCCCTTTCTTCCCATAAGATAAATTATTTAAATTAAAAAAATAATAATATGTAATTTTAGTCCATCAAGTGCAATAAGATGTGTCCACATACATGGCCAATACGTATTCATACGAAATTATCAAAGTAAATACTTAACGCAAAATTACTAAAATGAAACAATGTTAATACAAAATTAATAAATTAAAACAATGTTAATACAAAATTACTAAAAAAAGATAATTCTTCCTATGAAACTACTGAAAAGTTAATTTCATAATTATAAAATACCTTTCAACTGGCAACATTAATGCCAAAAATGATAATTACTTATCTAGACAGTCACATTAAGCTCTATAAATGAATAAAAAAAGTAATAAAAACATCGTGAAAAAACCTTGATGCTAGAGATTCTATTTGCAACAACTGTGATTCTATACTATCTTATTCGGCTTATGGTAATTAATTTTATGCTCCATATTCGTTCAATAACTTCTCATCGAAACAAGAAAAGCGTAAATTTATTTACTATAATCATACCGATCAGAAAATAGACTGCTAAACAAGATTTAGTCAATCGGATTAGGAATAATTTCACCAAGTTCCATGTACGTTCAGTTACTGCTCAAATGACTTAAAAAATTGTTTCCTGTGAAACTGTTTTCGTACCACGAATCAAACTCAACCATGCCTTTCCAAACGACCAGAAGGTGGTTCCAACAGAAAGTTCCTTTTACCATGATTGCAAATATATTAATACTTTTGATTCTTATAATCTCTCTTAATGAAGTAAATTGTAATTGAAATTATTGCATTTAACCTTTGTCAAATTTAGGTGACATTTCAAGTATCATTCAGTTTAAAAGTATCTTTTCAATGATAGTAAAAACGGAAAACAAAAAATTCAATATGGTTACATTTTGACCCAGATTGTATACGAAGAAAATTTGCAATTATTGAATATAGCTACTGGAATATGCTATACTTAATATATATACTAGATTTCCAACCAAGTAAAAAAGAATAAAATCTTTTTCTAAAGGTGAGACGGATAATTAAAAGCTGAAAAATTTCTGCGAGTGTTTGTTGTAGCTGAATACTGTATCCAATATGCTATCAAAATCTTAGAATATTTCTTTATATAAATACACTCCAGCACATTCATTAGCTACATAACTTCCAATATGAAAATATTTATTAAAAAAGAAATAATATAATGGAACATTATATAGCTGTTGTTGTCTGAGTTTCTATGGAGCAAGGGCCATATATGGCCATTCTGCGCCAAGCAGATGGTGGAGCCAGAAAGCAAATTGCAAAAGCACATGCTTAAATATGAAAGAAGCGAACAACTTTAAGATGAAAGCATTAATAAAAGATGTTTATGCCCGATATTAAATGTATTTAAGGGAAATCCTGATGCAAGATAAAAGTGAAACTATAAAACCAGTAAAAAGGTCAAAAATGAAGTTGAAAAGAACTAAATACAGTGATAAAAGCCAACAATTTTTAAAAATTAAAAAATATATGGGTGTTGTTTTTCACTCACCAGATCTTTCAAAGTCAATGGCGATGACTTAAAATTGTATGAACGAAAGGAATTAAAAGATGGACACTCTATCAAAACTTGATTCACTCTAAAATTCGTAAGACAAGAAAGACACCTTGGCGCCCGCTCTTCAAAAATGAGGTGTATATGCGTGTAGCGAGTATGCCCTATACGGAGATGAGTCAATTTGACATCAACCTCCCGTACAAGGTGAACATGGTATAATCTGGAAATTAAAATAAGAAGATACCATCCACTTATAATCCAAATAATATCTGGACATGGGAGATTTTCTGCATATTTCCAAAGATTGGGAAGAACGCAGGAAAATAAATGCATTTGTGTAGAAATGGGTACGGTTTACCACTATTCAATGGAATGCATGGAGATCTCAGAGTTAAGGAAGGACCTGAAGAATGTAAATAATGATTGAAGTAAAGACTGATGGTACCAGGTCATCTCAAAAACCTAAAGCAGGGGTCGACAACCTGTTTCTTCTTAAGGGTGCAATACTAAATTTGAAAATCACCGATGGCGCATATTTTACAGATAATCAACAGGTATAAATAGGCATTAAAAAACAGATTTTTTATAACTTTATTTTGTTGGTGTCATACATAATGATACATATAATTCAATGTGAAACTTGGGTGTCCATATTTTTAGCGAATTTCTTATAATTGGGGATATATTTAGAGTTACCAGTCCTTAAACAATTATCTAAATGTGAGTCATTAAACTTTGTTCAGTATTTTGATTTTAAATATTTCATATTTGAGAACAAAGACTCGCAACTGTATGTTGCAAGTCTTTTTAAAAATTTTAAATAATAAATTTTAAGCGCATATTTCCTTAAAATAGGATGCTTATTTTTATCGACTAAGTTCCAAAACATTTTATCATTACTATGCGCTTTTAAAATAATATCACTTTGCAAGTTATTATATCTAATTCTAGGTCTTCGATATTATGAAGCTCGAAATACACTGAAACTATTTCAAGGACATCATCTTCAGTAACATTGAATGGATTTATAAAAAATCTTAGAACGGGTTCTAATGCTGCAAAATTTTCAAATCTAGAAGAAAACTCTTCTATTAGCTTATCTATAATTTCTAAATATGAAGTAGCAGTAAAATTTTCATTATTCAAATTTAAACTCTCAACAGTATATTTTATATTTGGGAAATCTGATAATGATTTTTTCAATAGATGGGATTTCTACAATACTAATTTGCATTTGGATGCACTTACTGCACTAAACATGTCAGCGATATGCTGATTTTTCCCTTGTATTTTTAAATTTAATTCATTCAACTTTGCCGTTATATCTGTCAGAAATCCGAGGTCGATTAGCCAATCCTTTTTTTCTAATTGCTCGTAAAATTCACTTCTTGATGCAATAAATTCCTTTATTTGTGGCAAAAGCATGATAAATCGCTCAAGTATTTTACCTCTGCTCAGCCACCTCACTTCAGTATGTAAAAGAAGATCTGTGAACTGAACGCCCTCATCTTCTAAAAGTAATTTAAACAATCTGTGTTGCATAGCTCCCGATCTTATGGATTAATAATTTCTGTTACTATCGTAAATACGTGATGAAAACCGATTGTTTTTGTGCATAACATTTCCTGATGTATGAAGTAATGATAAGAAATAAATTTTGGGAATAAGGAATCCTGTCTACATAAGGCAATAAATCCTTTTTTCTTATCAGTCATCGCTGGTGCCCCGTCTGTCGTAATTGACGATAACTTTTATACAAGTAATTTTACATCTGTAATATGCTTTTTAAAAGTAGAAAAGATACCTTCTCCTCTGGTGCTTCACTTTAATGGCAGAACTTTAAGGAATTCTTCTTTTGTTGTAAAATCAGAAAATACCATCTTCCCGCAAATTGCTAATTGTGATATATTTGTTACGTCTGTTGATTCATCCATCTGTAGCGAAAAGAAAATACAATTTTCTATATCATTTATTAATTCTGCCTCCAAATTCTCCGCAATTACTTATATTCTTCTAGTAATAGTTCGTGCTGATAATTGCAACGTGTTTATACCTGATACTATTTCCTTTTTATTTTTAAATTATTCAAAAAGTGAATCAGCAGCTTCTAACATGGCTTCTTTCACTAATTCTCTATCTATAAATGGTTTTTCATTCTTAGCAAGCAAATGCGATATTTTATATGACGCTATTGTTGCTGCTTTATGTTTTTGCAGTGGTTTAGTAAAAAAACTTTGCTGGTTAGTTATTGAAAATTTTAAAGAAATAATTTTTTTTCTTGTAATTTCAGAGTTCATTGGATAGTCACTATCAAAATTGGTATGAATGGTCTTAAAATGTCGTGCAATATTACTTTTCTTGGAAATCGCCACACTATTATTACACAACAAACAAATACACTTCCCTTTGTAATCAACGAAACAATTTAGTTTTCCCCATTCATCGTGAAAATAATATGTTCTTTATCTTTTACATTTATCCATGAAGGGTTTTGAAAGGAAAGAATTATTTCGGATTACTTGGTAGTTTTAAATGCACGGTCTACGCGTGGTCTATTCCAAATACGATCACACACGAACAAAAAATACGTGCGTATTATTAGATACGCTCAAGGTTAGCAAACTGCTAATTTATGCACAATCCTAAACTCAACTGATTACTTGTTGTATATCGCCATTTGACAAGAGTAAGTAAATCGCTCTGGATATCATACATTTACATTAGTCCAGCGAGGGCTCATTAAAAATTGATCGGGGGCGCCTTGGAGCCCGCGGGAGCCGCGTTGCCTACCTCTGCCCTAAAGGATATGATGCAAAAGATTGATAGTTTCATTCCAACTTTTGAGAGAGTGCAGATGGGGAAAAAGACAGCTATTTACTACCTCGAAAGGAATGTTATTTTGACTGTTCTGTCAATGTAAGGTTGGATAATACTTATACAGCAGTCGACCACAACACATTCTGTCGATACTGCTACCTTCAGTGGTTTAGTTTAGTTATATTAACGTCCCGTTTTAATGCAACACAAGGGCTATTTTGGGACGGGCCTCGTCATTTTGAACCATGGTCAGATGACGAGGACGACACCAGAACTGGCACCCCCCTCTCCACACCACACCAGCGGGAGGACGTTTGGTATGACAGATTGAACGTGCAAGAGACCCCATCACATGAAAGTTCTTCGGTGGATTCGAGTCTCGAACCTGAAACCCTCCAATTTCGAAGCCGAGACCTTACCACCAGGCCACCGGGGCCCTGCCTTCAGTGGTGGTGGGGTGGTCGGCTGTATGCAAGAAGAAGAGTGAGCATTATATAGCAACGTGCATGTTAAAAGAACTCACAAGAATTAAGATTTTGCGTGCATTTAGCTATTTACAGAAATATTTTATCTTTGCCCAAAAAATGTGTGCATATTTTTAAGTTCCTTATGAGCTGAAGACACTGTGTTGAGATCAGAGCCACCGAGCGACCAGTTGCTATAAAATTTGAATGTGGTCGAAATAATCTCTCAGCGCAGATTGCGAATTTCCTCCGCCCTTCATAAAAGCGGATCGATTCCAATTTTGAATTTTGATGGAGAGACAAATGAACGACCCTCCGCGTTCGGTCGATGCGAGAACAGCATCGAACGCGATAACACCTTCGCCTCCTGGAGGGTGCGACTAATCTCCGAAAACCAAACGACCCATTTTCAATGCCAAACGACTCGGGGCGGAGATGCTCGGTAAATAACCTTAAATCTGCATTTTCGTCACTCTGCGTAAACACGGCTCCCCTTTTTTCCCCCTCAGCCGAAGAGATTTTTTGTTGCTGTTGTCGTCGGAGGTTTCTTGAATATTTCATGAAGTCGTCTGAGACTTCTCTCGGGCAAGCTGTTTCAGGCCCGGGGAGTTTATCGACGAAACGCAACGTTCGGCCAGAGATTAACGGAGCGAGTTGTCAATTTTTCCCTTATTTGAGAGCGGATTTTGCTTCGGTAGGGAGAAATGCAAGTGAAGGTCTATTAACTGAATAGAAAATCCTATTAACTACTCGCGCATGAAAGGGTTACTTTGTTGAAAAGACGTTACCGGAATGCAGAACAGTAGGCTGAAATTTGACGAGGCATCATCGATCGTGCATTTACGTCCAATCTCTCGTTTTAGGCTCAGGAATTATGCAACGGCAGATCTGATCTCTAAAAGAGGAGATTTCGTAATTGGAGAGCATGCCATTTAAAATTTTCCTTTCAAACTGATGACACACTCATTAGGTAGCAGATAAACTTAAGATTCTGCTTGAGAAGATTTAATTTAAGTTTTCAGATCAGACAATATTTCAGAAAGCACAATATTTGCATCAAAATGAACAGCTATGCCTTGGAGAAACTTTAAATAGTTTTTCTAGAAGGCGTCATTTTACAGAAGTAACAGATAATTCTACTTTTTTTGCCACCTCGTGTATTAAGTATAGAATACTATTATCTGCCTCCCAAATTTTAATGAATTTACGGAGTTTTAGACTATCCTGACCAGAAAGTTGAGTTTAAAAAATGCAATCCTGTTTGTTTCTGTCAAAGAAAGATAACAGAAAAATGGAAAAGGCTAGAAAAATCTAATTTAGTATTATTATCAGCCCTTTAATTTTTGTATCACATAGGCCAATATTAAGCTATAGATTAATTTATTCATGGATTGTATCCTATCGCAATGCAAAAACTGATGGATAAAGGAAATATAGTGTGCAATTTTCATATCAAATTTGTGGATATGAAACAATTTTGAAAATAGTCGGTTGAAAGAAATAATTTAAATTCTCTAGCTTTTTTCGTTGGTATCCGTAGCTAAGCACCAAAATCTTTGTACGCGAAGATACAGAGTGATAAATATTTCTCATGGTTTAGTTTGTCTCTTTAAGGATGAATCTCATAAATGATTGTGACGATTATTCATTGTGGAAGCACATTAATGAGATTACGTTAACTGAGCCTTTTTGGAGTTAAGTAATAATTGTGTAGCATAGTTTCGTCCACAAAATTTTCAGAGAAATCATATTGCGTTTGACTGCAGAGCTGAAATTTCTTTTTGGAGGATTTTCAGAAAGAATTTCAAGATGGAACAGCTTTGGACGGGTTTTAATCTAGAGTGCACTTTTATACTGAAGAAATAATAACTGATTTTAAAATTTAGACATTATCCTTTCCCTTTCTAACTTACAGAGTGTTGACGGAATCACGGTAGCCTGGTTGACAGAGAGTCACTTTCGTAACCGAAAGGTTGCGAGTTCTGTCCTCGTCTCGGCCGAAAACCACTTTGTTGGCTTATGGCAATTGGGGCACGTTCAATAGGCCTTGACTGCAAAGTCTTCCCAGTTCCCATCACCTCTGGGGGTTCTGAATCGGTCTCTAATTGGGATTTCAATTCTGACTTGCGGATGGATGTAGGAGTGTATGAAGGAGTTTAACCATCCTCTAAAAAAGGGTTGTGTCGTGTGTGTTCGAGCGAAGTAACAAGAAAAGGCGCTCACCTCTGCCTTCATTCGAAAGAGCTACTTCTCATTCTTCTGGGTATGGCCAAGTAGCCTTAGACAGGGCAGAACAGGGTGTGGCCGAATTCCCGGATGAATCCATCTTTATGAGAGAAGAAGTCTTCAACTCGTACAAAACAAACATTTGGCCATCTGAAAATCCGTAGTATGGAATCCGTGTTGGAGGACTTTTTGCAGCTGATGGGTTCAGGATGAAGATACAGCTCCAATAGACAACTCAGTCCAGATATTAATATTAAACTTATGTTGTAAGTTAGACGAGATAGTGATTTCGGGATTTTCGAATGACCAAATACTCGCTTTGTGCGAGTTGAAGAACCTCCAGGAAGGTACACTTCTCGACAACATAATCTCATTAATGTGTATCCACTATGAATAAGCATCAAAATCATTTATAAGACTCATCATTAAAGAGACAAATAAAGAATGTTTATCACGCTGCACCTTCGTGTACAAAGAGTTTGTTGCTTAGCTTCGAATAGCAACGAAACAGCTAGAGAATTTTAAATTATTTCTCTCCTAAAGTTGGCTTTATCTGGGGATAAAATTTCCGTAAAAAAAAGGCACATTTCCCTGTGTGGCATCAAGCATTCACCGTGCGAACTCTACTCAAACGGCCATTTTCATTGAAAAACGACCCTCTGTTTTGTGATAATTGTTCATCTACTCAATGCCTGTTATCCTTGGTCTGAATTTATCTTTCGAATTTAACAACGCTCTCAGCGAACAACGGTACTGATATTGCAGCGATGTTCTTGAATATCTTTAAAATTGTCCAATTCTCAAACTACGCACTTATATCAAGTTATAGATTATAATTTTCCTCACATTTTCAAGCTTTTATTTTACTTCAAATTTTAATATTTTTACAAATATGGGTTCTAAAATATATTTTTGTTTTCAATCATTTACGACCCCCTGGATCATCACATCCGCATGTTACCAGCATGAAAAAAGTCTAAGAATTTACTTTCACTTAAAAAAAATTCGTATTTGAAACAAAATTTGTTATTTTTTTTATTTATTTTTTAATTTACAAAATTCACCGACTTTTTGCATTTTTGTGACTTTCATCAATTAAATGTCATTCGGGATCCCATGGTGTTCGATGAATCATTATCCTCCTGATGCCTACTATCACTCCTTAGAATTAATCAGTCGAATTTGGCAACACTCTGTATATAAGTCAACGATGTACGAGACACTCGATACAAAAATATACCTGGAATAATTATAATGGCTTGACAGTATTAAAGAAAAGATTTTGTCAATTTTTCGTGCAGTTATACCTTTGCTTAATACCTAAACAGATGTTGTAGTCCGACTTAAGTCTGATACGTCATAGTTGAGGAAAACGTTCATTTATGCAAATAAAAAAAATAGACTCGAAATGGGAAAGAGAAGTGATTATTATCTTTGGTGAGCTTCACTTTTACAGTTTCACCTTTACCGAGTTTCTACAATCTCTTCTTTCATTTAAGATATTTTCAACAGAATAAATGTATTCACATTTATTTTAGCATTTAATAAATTTTATTTGTATTTAGATCGTTCGTGCTCGAATAATTACTCATTTACAATGCACTCACCTTTTAGTCAAACGAATGAATAAAATTCTTCAAAGTAACGAATTTCACTTGAGAGAAGATCTATAACCTGACTATGTCTTTGTCATTTATATATGCAACAACTGTATTATATCGTAAATGTAAACCATGTTTGTAATTAAAGAGTTTATCAAAGAGATTTTCTTTCGTGGGATGAATGCTAAGAAAATTATAACGAGTTAACCCTTGTTTTCCTACAAACTAATCTTAATTCATCTAACAGCCATTACCTGAAATAATATGGAATTAATTTTTTAATCTGTTATGAATCGTAATTATTTTTAATAAATTTTTTTAATTTTTTGGAATTTATGATGCAATTTGTGAGTACTTATGTGACAAGCCACAAAGCGGATAGTACTATTAAGGGTCCTCTAACAGAAAATAAATTGCCACTTTACCAAATATAGTGATTCAAAAAATTTTCTTAAATAAATTTCTTTTGAAGTAATACAGCTTTTTCACGCATTTATTTTATATAAAAAGGGTCTAGTGACTCGCTGTAAGGCCTACTTTTGATAAGTCGGTCGATTCTAGATTGCAAGGAAGAAGTTACAAATAATTGAAAGCGATTTGAAGAATACCGGAATAAATAATGGACATGTGAAATAAAAACATACTTTGAATCTATAAATTGCTTCTATGTAATATCAACTTTCATCAATGCGGGAAATTTAAGAAAATGCATTCCTCTTTGACATTACCGCTGGAATTGACCGCATGTAGCAGCATGAGTATCTGGGGTGACACAGACAAAAAGAACCGAATGTCATTCTTTAGAATTTATCTTTGATTTGTTTCCATCTTCAGAAATCCACCTTTTTTAAGCAAGTCTTGCGGTCGTGTTATCTGGCTTCTAAAGCTTACTCCCCATCCAGTGAGAGGAGAGACAAACGATATCTTGTTGCTGTTGAGTGGTGACCTTAGTGGCTGTTGAATTTTAATGCGCCTTATCCATTTTTTTTGTTGCTGTTTCGCTGATTATTTATCAGCTTCATTTTTTATTTTATTGCCTGATTATTTATTGTCTTTTTTATTCATTAGCGGATTTTTTATTAGCTTCATTTTTTTATTGGTTGATTATTTATCAGTTTTTTTAGTCTGTTGTTTCTTTTTTATTTAGCTAATTATTTATCCCTCTTTTTTATTTGCTGATAATTTATTAGTCTTTTTTATTTTGTTGATTATTTATCAGCTGGATTTTTTTTCGCTGATTATTTATCAGCTTTTTTGCGTAGAGAGCGCCACTACAGCTGCACGGTGGCTGTGTTTTTATTTTTACTTTCATCGTCCTAGGTCACCAATGTTGCCATTTTCAAAAGCTTGGTTCGAACTTTCGATCTAATGGTTCGTAGCCTGGTAACATGACGACAAGACTAAAAGTGATTCCTCAGTCTTGAGGATTTTCTCTGGTTTATAAAGCACAAGCTTCTCTCTCTGTAAAAGTCTTATCACACGACGAAATATCGTCCGCACTATTCGTCAGCAAGAACTGGTGAAAAAATTGTTTCGTCATCATCCACTTTTTTTAACAGCTATACAATGCCGACGATAGTAACGGAAAAATTGTCTGCGAACGAAATTTAACCAATTATGTGGAATTTTAAATTAACGTAACACAAGTGATGTCACTTTCGTTGTCGTTTGCTGAAGAAAAGTGCGAACGATATTTCGCCGAGTCAAGTGGTGGTTACACGACCTGTCGACTCTCGAGACAATTTGTTGGTAAACTGCCCAGGCATCAAAGAAGCCCAGAAAACCGCAAGAGAAGTCGAAGGGGGAGCAAGTGGCTCGACTGACGGAAGGACAGATCTTTGGAACTCGGCTTGATAAGGCCTTAAGAGATATATTTCAGGCCACAGAGGCTCATTCGGCAATCGTCCACATGCAAAATGTCTCATACTTAGAAAAGAAAGAAAGAAAGGGGGACTTCGCACTTGCCTTCGATGCGTCCCTCCCCTTCCGGCTGCGGGCACTCGGGCACTCCGTAGTGGGTGGCACCGAAGGCCGCCGAGTAGATGACGATCCGCAGATTTCGGTGACACCTTAGGCGGAGACGCTCCCCCTCGCACACCACTTTGTTGGAGAACACGTCTGCAAGAGAAGAGAAACACATTCAATGAGATGAAATGAAACGAGAGGGTTTGAGAAAATAAGTTGTTAGTGTTATGCTCGAAGAAAAAAATATTAAAAAAATTGGATTTTTAATTAATTAAAACTATGGCTTTTAAATGCATTGGGAATTACAATGCAAAATACTATACATACAACAAAATTATTTGAAAATATAATGTATTTTGAGAAATAGAAAAAATTGTAATACATTTTAATGAAATTTAACAAAAACGGTTAACATTCTACACAAAAAGATAATGCAGCTTTTTTTTTCTTTGTACACAAGTTATAGAATATAATGATGAGATAAATCAACAAAAATTTAAGAAAAATGTAGTGATTCAAAGAAGTGATGGGTAAAAATATACATATATATGCATTTTTTTCCATAAATTCACAACTCTTGGTACCTTGACAATTTCAGAAAATCGATGAAAATATCGATTTTTTGATTTTTAGTGAATAATGATCCTTGAACTTTTAACTTATTAATCTGGAAATTTCAAAATAATCCGGAAAGTATTTCGAGAGATATGGAGTTATTTTGTCTAACGCTATATGAAGTGCCACTTCCTGTGTTTACATCAAACACATTTCATCTGCGAGAAGCCAAGCCGTTTAATTTTTCCCGTGAAATAAAAAGAAATAAAGTTGTTTGAAACTGTAATGGTTAAATCCTTGTTTGTTTATGATCTTACCGCTTTCCTTATTCTTTTCGATTGAACTTCTCTTTAATCATTTTGAAAACAAAACTGTCTTTTCAAGACTACTGAATATATTTATTTCTTACCTGATTTTAAATTTGTTTCGGAAATGCCTTTCAATAAAAGGAAATCTCATTGTCTTGCTATGAATAACAAGAGGCGGAAAGGAAATGAAGCAAATCAGCTCAATGTAGTTGTGACTGAATTAGATCTAAATGAAACCGATTCAAATTTGCGATTGCTAGATTTGTCATTGAAACCAAAACTAGATAATAAATCTGATATTTGTTCGAATGAAAACAAATATGTATTTATTTCAACTGAACAAATTTCAAAATGGTGTTTGCCCTGACTGCCTTGAAAAAACTGTGAATTTGAAGCTGGGGGCTAAATCTGGTTTTTCATATGAACTCAATGTTATATGCAGCTACTGTTGTGAGAAAATAAACTCGACTTCCTCTTCAAGTTATGCAGAAAA
>JAPMOQ010048945.1:0-14956 GCA_026543055.1 Argiope trifasciata
GGTATTTTACTCATATATTCTTTTAGAATATGCCAATTAGTTTTTGAATATTTAAATTTAGATAAGTAATCGATTTTTAAATGGAATTTTGACAATAAATAAGAAGAAAATTCCTATATTAATGAAGTAATTCAATAGTTTTTTCTCCCGTTTAAAAGATAATAGCTGCAGAATAAATCTCATTTTATTACATGATCTAAATGCGAGTTTCATCAAATTTTGTAGCATATCATTCCTGCACCAGAACTGGAATACAAACAGTCAAAATTATATCGGGTTTATTACCTTCCTATAAGCAATTAAAACGCATGTATTACTAACTGGTACCCGGCGTGTTGCTACCGCAGAAGAAATAATCTTGGAAATATCGTTTGGAATTGAAATAGTTTAATTAAGAATGACAGGAAGAATGATATTTATTTTCTTGTCGGCGATGAATGCATTCACTGAAATGGAAGGATATATAAAGGAGAAGCATAAATAGTATTTATTCTATTTTTATTATTCTATTCTACAAACATATATTTATTTTTATATATTAGATTTATGTGTTGTTTTAGAATTGTAATGCTTTGGTGTTCTTTCAGAATGATCATGAAAGAAGCTATTTATTGTATCTTGGGATTTCGTTTCGTTTTCTAAAGTTTAATATTAGAAAATGTGATTAAAATATTTTCAGAGCATTTATATCAAAAAATCTTTAATACAGCTGACGAGATAATTTTCTGAAAATTAAGATGGTGCAAAATTATTTGTACTATAATATTTTCGAAAGTGACTGCAAAAAACGCTACAATTTTATTAAATGTTTCGTTAAAATTTCAAATCTATAGGATTGGTTCCCCTAAAACTTTCTCGCACACTCTCTAATAAAACTATGACTTCAGAGAAGTACTTACATTGGATTGAAGTACAATTAGCTACGAAATATTAACATCTAGTTTGAATTTAGCATCTTGACTGAATTTATAACGTCTCCTTGGCGAGCTAATTTGACAATAATCCTTGGTTAATAGATGCGGTAAATAGATCCAAAAATATTTTTTTATGCTTTAGATTATTGTATTATGCCGATAATCATTCAGTAAGTGCAAGTAATAAGTAGACAAAGTTTTGTCAGAATCGGAAAAGTGGTACAGCAGGGCATAAGAGACATGCAGACAAACATTCATTTTTATTTATGTAGAATTGGATTACGACTGAAATTATTTTTACGCAAATCACAAGTATTTGATCATTATTTTAAATCCTTTCAAATTTCAATTTATATTGCTTTTTGGATAAAAATGGGCATCAAGAAACATTTGTGATACATAATTTTTTTTTTTTTTTTTGAAATTTATAAATCTGACACAGCATTTCTGAAGAAATGTTATCGTCAGCTGGTCTCGATTTTTACTTCGAGTATAGATAGCACTTTTAATCAAATTATGTTGACATCGCCATAAAATGTTTTCGATTTTTCCTTGAATACAATTTGCATGGTGATCTTGTGACCGGTGGTTGGTGGGTTCTAATTAAGATAAGCCTTCTTGTGTAACAATAATTTATTATTAAAACATATAAGGTTACGTTACACACAGACACAAACAGAGAGTGGACAAAAAAACACGTCAACACCTAACGATAACAGAGGCTTAACTGACTGTCTCTCTAAGCACTCGCCAGACGGCGTGTGATGAGTGAATCATAGTGTAGGGAGAAAAAGAGAGTGCTACAATCTTCAATTTGTTTCGCAAACACATGGAAAATAAATTGAATTTGCATGCAAATACTGTAATACATCCATTTTTTGATTGAAATCTCGATCAAGATTTCGTCATAAAATTTTGAAAGTCATAAACAAAGATTATGGAAATTACTTTTTTTAACCAAAAGTAATTACTTTTTAAAGCAATTTTAGTTGCAGACATATCTATTATCATTTTCTCATTTCATTTTTTTTGTTCAGCCAACGATTTTGTTACACATTTAAAGCTGTCAACAAAGAGATAATACACTGACATTTGCCATAACACCTGTTGCTCCAAAATGGGAACGATAACCGTAAGCCAACATTCCAGTTTAAAATCGTTCGATTGTCTTTGCTTTGATAAAATTAAAATGAGACACAGCTAAAACAGCGCATCTGTCAGTTATGCGCAATTAACGAGAGCGTATGCATAAACAGGGACTTTGGAAGACGACTAAATATGGCTTCTGACAAGACCAGGACGGCAAATAAAATTCCATCTGGCTCGGGCAAATAACAAAAACGGCAAAATCCGGAGTATTGTTGTGGCCTTCTGAGAGCCACACCTGTACGAAGTTGAATGCAAATATAACTAGATTCCTAATTGTACGTTGTGAGCATCTGTAAGTTCCAACGGGAGAAATTCTACGAAAAATATCCGGGTGTGGTTGAAGAGTTTTATATTATATTATTGCTGATAATTATTTGTTTTATTTTTTCGGTTTTCTAGTTGACGGGGCAGTAAACACAATTTCTGCACAAATTGCGTTTCCATTCTCTCTCTGTTTTTATTATTATTATTAATAATTTCTCGGTTTTTGTTTTTTGACCGGCATTCATTTTGTTTGCTTATTTTGGAATTAAATAAAAGTGGAAAATATATTTCCTTTTTTTAAAAAAAATAGTTCAGAAATACAATTAAAGAATGATTTTAAAGCTGCATGGAATCGGTGGATTGGTTATCAACATGAAATAAGTTTGAAAAAAGGTAAATATAAGTATGAATGTGGAATTGTAAATTACTAGCTGGTAACCGGCGCGTTGTTACTGCAGAAAAAATAATTTCGGGAAATATGGTTTGAAATTTGAAACAGCTATCTTATTTAATTAGAAATGATAGAAAGAATATTTTTTTTCTTATCGTCATTGGATACATTTACTGAAAATGAATGATATACAAATGAGAAAGTATAAATAATACTAGCTGGTACCTGCGCGTTGCTGCTGCCGTAAAAAATTATATTAATTGCAATCCATTAATAATATGGCAATGTTTTACCGAAATAGGATGAACGGTACGACAGTACATAAAACACGAACTAACAAATATTCTTTTTTATATTATAAATTTTTGTATCCTTTAAGAATTGGGATACTTGGTGTTCTTTCAGAATGGTAATGAAAGAAACTATTTATTGTATTTCGTGATTCCTTTCATATTTGTTCAGAATTTCCAAGTTCTCTCTATGAGGAGAAGGACAAAAAATTCGAATTGGTCTGACAAAATTAATTCCAGGCGTCTACACTTAACAGAATAAAGGTGATATTAAAATCTAAAATAAGTAAATTTTGATTCCTATTTTCCATTATTTTCTTTGACGTTTTCATCAGTCTTTCTTATTTTTTGTGTTTAAAATTGACCACGCTTCTGGTTAAGATGTATTATTTTTTGTTGTATCTCTTTTATTAAATGGTTTCAATTTGTTACATTTTTCTTGAATACTTTCTGAATTCTATATATTTATTTTATTTCAATAATGTTTTTTAAAATAACACATTTTATAAATGAAACGTATTCACGCTGTTACAAATGTATTAATTCACAACAGAAACATTCGTTTCTATTTTTCGAAATAAGACTTTATGTCCATAAATATTAAATATGGCCGAGTTATTGAATTTTCTGTTACTTTGACGGTTTAATACAAATAAAAGTCTTTAAATTTAGAATTGTTTTTCCACTTTTGAAAATTAGAGTATGTAAACAGATTCTTCATCTGATATATCAACATAACGGATATTTATATCTATTTTCCAGAACGAAATAAAGAAAAACTTTGTCGGCAATACATCATTATATCGAATTATCCGAACTGAAAAACAATAAGACAGAAATCAACCATTCGAAATCGCATTTAACGCGTGCGATTTCAAAATGGCTTCATTACCTTCCGAATGAAGTAATTTCCCTCGAGGTGTGATGACCCCATCTGTTGATATCGGAACTCGAATCACCGTGTGCGGTGACTCCAGAATACTATTAACAATCCCTCAGTTCAGATCTCTTATCGATAAGGCATTGTTATCAGGAATCCGCATCCGAAACCCTGTATTTAAAATTATTCTTTTTTTTTATTATCTAAAACTATCCAGATGGTGGGAAACTTGTTGGTGGGGGAGGGCGAGATGAACAAGAAAAGTTCAGATAAGGGGTCGGCAATTAAAGAAACTAACTGGCCCTAAGATTTGGTGGAGTTACTGACTGCTCCGGAGATATGTAAAACTCCCTTTCGTAAAAAAAAGACAAAAAACAGCCAACATTGCCCGAAACCACGCCCCACAGATTATGCCGATTCATTTGTACGGCTGACTGTTTTATGTTTGGTACTTTTGGGGTACAACAAATAATGCGGCGCTATGTCTTAATCGTGATTCCGGCGATGATTTATTGCGGATTCATGCGTCGGCCTCACAGGTTGGAAATCTAGCTACAATCTGTCTGCAGCTCGTTTAAGATCCGTGAAGGCGCTTTTGTTTTTTCATTTTATTCATTTTTTTTAGAATCGCGCCAATCACCAATCTCTTAAAAATCGCCGAGCTGGAAGTACAAAGGAATTATGAAGCGGTCATTAAGCCATTATGTATCTGTTAGTTTACGTTGGGGTTTCGCGCGAATGATCTATCGCGTCCATTACCTGCTGACAGGGATGAGTGCAGGTCCAAAGTGGCTAATGAGGCCATATAATGCCCATTAATTGGCGCAGATTGGATGTAGGGGATAAGATCGGAAATCCGACAAAATAGAAAAGCGTCTGCTCAGAATGTGTGCGTCGTGGTTGATGAGAAGGGGAAAGCTAATGCATCGACTCGGTGACAGAATCGGTGTTGCAGACGAAATAATGTAATAGAAGACTCGTTTTTGACTGGTTTTGTTGCTCGATCCTTCTTTTGATGCGATTTGTTCGAAATACTCGAGAGTAGCTGATTGGAATAAAAAGAATTTAGTTTTCTTTACTTATATTAACGCCCCGTTGTGAAGCAACACTAGGGTTATTTTGGGACGGACCGCATCATTTTGAACCACGAGGTTTCACCATTTTGAAACAAGGATGACACGTGAACTGGCACCCCCCTCTTCACACCACACCACACCAGCGGCAGGACGTTTGGTCTGACAGATTTAGCGTGCATGATACCCCCTCACACGACGGTTTTTCTGTGGAATCGAGTCTCGAACTTGAAATCCTCCGGTTCAGAAGCCGAGACCTTACCACCAGGCCACGAAGGCCCCATCAAAAGAATTTATCTTTTCAGATTGGATTTCTTTCTTTGCGGTATCCGAAAGCGTTAAAAAGGTACATTTTTGCAAAAAATGACATTTTTCAAAAATTATTTTATCGGATAGACCAGTCTTTGAGCTATCTAAAACAAGTATACCTTTGTCCCTGCGTTCACTAGAAGTCAAGATATTAATATTTTCGTGATCAGTAAACCGGAAGCACACATTTAAATAACCGGAAATATCAATTTAAAGGCCCCAAAACATGTTAAAAATTCGTATAAACACAAACTTAGTTTTAAATACGGAACATGTTTGGCACAGAAAAACACAAAATGTCAATGAGAGTGTTTGTTGAGCTCTGAATCCTCACAGTAAAGATATTTATGTCTGCAATACATTTTAGCGAAAGTTTTAGAGGATTATTAAATATTCTTAAGGTTCTTGAAGTGCATCCTAGGGCAAATTCAGTTAGAGCATTTGATGAGCTCGACAAAGACAGAATAAATGAATTTAAGCAGCATTCACCGCCAAAAAAAGGAATTGCCAGAAAAAAAAATTTAATGATTAAAAAAAGAAAAATATTAAGAAATGAGCAGCAAGAAGTTATAAACTATAAATGTGGTGAATTTTAAGTATGTACGTAATTTTAAAACAAGTTACTGTATACTTTAACTGCATTTTTCTCATTTCTTGCTCACTTCAAATCAATAAACACAACAAATCATATAACTATGAAATTTGATGGACTTTTTCCTTATACCAATTTCTAGGCAACGAACTAAAAGTATTTATATCAAGTAATTTTTTTTTAATTTACAGCCAATTGTTTGAATAATAATGTCATACATTTGCTAAAAATTTCATGATAAATCTTTGACTGGCTATAAAATTTTTATTTATGATTAGAACCCTACGATTGTTGTTCATTCTGTAGAGAAAACTATGCAGTTTATTTTTGTATAAGTTTTATTAGGATGAGAATTATTGTTTTTGGTGCAGCTAATTTGAAGTTTTATAAGAAATTTACTTAAATTTATGCCATTTTTCAAGAAGTTTTGATGTTTATTTCACATATTGATATCCTATTGCTAATTTCGAATATGGTTAAATTATGTCTACACCATGCTTTCTCAAAAAGTGCTCGAACGAGTTCGGATACCTTAAACATACATCATACCGCCTTCTGAAAGTTTTTATTAAATCAGAAGGAGGGGGGGGGGGGTTCACCAAGAAATATAAAATTGATACGAATAAATTTAATAAATCTAACTGAATAAATCTATTTTCAATTTACAGTTTCTTCTTTAAATTTGTGTATAAGCAAATATAAATATTTAATCATTCACAAAAAAATGTTACCACGTATAATGTTCAAAAACACGTTATATTTGAATTTAAAAATATTCTTTAACATTATATCTGATAGCATATTATTTCAATTTTTCGGGTCGAAGATAGATTCATTTAAATGGATACTAAAAAATATATATTTTAATGTTCAAAAAAATTTCTTTTTAAATATCTCAGTATAAAATTGTTGTGAATTGAATTTTAATAATTTAATTAATCAGGAAACAAATGAATTCATTTTCAGTTTTCCCTTTTTAAAATTATATATCAACATTCAGCTTTTCCTACATTCTTCGTTGTGTTTTTATACAATTTCATGCGCTGTAATTATAAAATCCTTATTGGAATAGATAGAAGATTGAAGGAATTCCTTCATATTCATAATACAAATCAAACACAATGAGCGCTGTGGCACTTTTCAAATTCACTGCACATCTAGAAATTGCAGGTGCAACTGAAATAAAAAAAAGAATTGAAGTTTCAGAACGGCAAAAATTAGGTACTGTAGCATCATTGGGCTGGTCTTCCCCCCACCTCCAAAGTTTCATGTATACATACAATGAGCAGAACATATATAAGACTACTAAAATTACACAACTTTAATATCTGACTGTTTGATTGAATCTTGAAGTTATATCTAAGTTATTTAACACTAGCTGGTACCCGGCGCGTTGCTGCAGCCATGTGTGTGTGTGGTTAGAAAATGTGATTAAAATATTTTCTTTTAAAACTGATTAAACATGGAAAGTATATTTACAAAATTAAATATTTATCATAGTTGAAAAGATAATTTTTTTGGAACTAAGATAGTACAAAATTATTTGTACTGTAATATTTTCGGAAGTTACTGCAAATAAACGCTGAAATTTCATTACATGTTTCGTTAAAATTTCAAACCAATAAAATTGGTTCCCCTAAAACTTTCTCACGCATTCTCTAATAAAACTATTACTTCAAAGAAAGACTTACATTAGGGCTGCAGTTGCCTGTTTGGTAGAGCCTCAGTCTCGTAACGGAAAGGTCTCGGGTTCTGTCCTCGTCTTGTCCAAAGACGCCGTGTTGGTTAATGGCAGTTGGGGCACGTTAAATAGGTCGTGACTGCAAAGTCTTCCAAGTTCCCATAACAAAGCAATACCTCTAGGGGTTCTGAATCAGGGAAGAGTCGGTCTCTGATTTGGATCTAAATTCTGACTTGCTGATGTATGAATGAATTCGACCTATTTATACCCCCTAAAAAGGGTTGTGTCATGCGTGTTCGAGCAAAGTCGTCCTTTTACGTGAACGGTGCTCGTTAACAACGAAAGGCGCACACCTCTGCCTTAATCGAAACAGCTCTGCTAATTCGGCTTGGCATGACCAAGTGGCATTAGAGAACAACAACAAGACTTACATTGCATTTAAGTTTGATAGCTATAAAATATTAGTCTTTAACTTGGATTTAGCATCGTTACTGAATCTGTTGCGTCTCCTTGGCCTGTTATTTGGTGGTTAATTCGTGGTTAATAGAGGTGTTAAATAGATTTAAAAATATTTTTTATTATTGTATTGATCTGTCACCTTGTAGTAAGTGGAAGCAATATTTTGTCGAAGTTTTATCGGAATCGGATGAGAGTATTAGAGACCGGACATTCATTTTTATTTTTATAGACTAGCTGGTACCTGGCCCTTTGCTGCAGCCGAAAAAAATAGTATTAAGTGCAATCCGTCAATCATTTGGCAATGTTTCCTCGAAATAGGATGAACGGTACGACAGTACATAATATACGAACAAGAGACATTCGTTTTTACATATCAGATTTGAGTATTCTTGCAGAATTGTGCAGCTTGGTGTTCTTTTCAGAATGGTATTGAAAGCAATTTTTTATTGCTTCTTTATTCGTTAATTGATTCGTTTAAAATCCCCAAATTTAATGTTAGAAAATGGGATTAAAATATTTTATTTTTAAATTGACTCAGTATAAAAAAATATATATATACAGTTTTTGAAGATTAAAATAATTCAAAAATCTTTGTTTTTGAATAATTTTGGCATTGCTCCGAAAACGCTAACGTTTATTTAAAATATGGAAACCCCAGGGTTTGTCCCCTCAAAACTTTCTCGCATTATCTGTCATAAAGTTGTTACCTCTGAGAATGATGAATGACATTTGCATACTATAGCTACACAATATTAACCTTTCACTTGGATTGAGCATTTCTACAGAGTCTATTGTCTCCTCGGCGATTTATTTGGAGATTAATATTCGGTGAATAGATGCGATTGAGATCCGAATCTTTATTTTTTATTTTAGATAATTGCACTATGCCCATAACCATACCGTAGATGTAAACAATAAGTTTCATCGCCATCGGATTATCGGTTAAGGAAGTTATAAGAAACATGTAGACAAACATTCATTTTTATTTACATAGAGAAAATTAAATACAACTCTTCATCCCAGAAAATCAGCTAGTTGTCAGAAATAAATATCAACATACAATAAAATAGCCGAAAAAGTTTCGAAAAGAACAATGTGTACACTCAAGCACTTTGGACGAATTCTATGAGATTTGCCGAATTTTCGGTGAAAGACAGATAAAAAAAAAAAGTGAAACAGTGAACCTTTGTAAGAGTAAATTCTCAAAATGCTTTAATGAAAGATACCAATTAGGAATGAATAGTTGGCGATTAGCAATGCATGCACTTTTCAGAAATGCTGGGGGGTAGAACGAAACCCGAAACGGACCGAAAAGCACCGCGAAATCTTAGACGTTTCGGGACTTAGCAGAAAACCGAATCATTTGTACACAAAAAGATCTTTGTACGAAGTTTAAAAACCGCTCCTATCCGTTTTAGTTACCGATTCATTACAGAAGAGAGTGCATTTTTTTTACCCTTGAAAAATTTAAATAGCTGTATTATTTCCTTGTTGCTTTTGTTGTTTCAGTTTCTCAGCAGAAAACTCAGCTAAAATAAATAAAGGAAATGAAAAAATTATAAAAAAGCGATCTTTTGAGAACTAGAAAAAAAAAAACTATATTTATGTTACTCTTTTTGATAGAAGGATCTTAATAAAGCTATCGAATTTTAAAAAAATGAATGAATGCACTAGAAGTGTGAATTACATTTGATGATATAAAATGTTCAGTGACGTTTTAGCAATGATATATTAAGAATAGCCGCTTGTTCGTATGCGCCCAATGTTACATCTGTGCTATTTTTTTTTTTTTTTAACAAATGAGAATTTTGAAAAGAAAAAAAATGTCTATTATACTTTTACCTTTTGATTGGCGCAGTATAGCCAAACATGGTTCTTGCGCCAAAAACTACATAAAACCTAACCAAACCATAGTATGTACCCAAGACCTTTCTACAGTTACTTTGGAGACACTAACAAAAACCATCGCATATACAAGAACAACTTCTGCAGTACACAGAAATACAGTAACGGCGAATTACAAATATAAATAGCCCAGGGAGAAAATCATTCTCTCTCTCTCAACTTGACTACTAATTAGTCACTTATTATTGACTGAGGTTTAGCTTTGTCTCACAGTGTTTTTAAAACTTCCAGAATAGTTCGAGTTGTTTGCTTGAAAAAAGATGTTTTATTAGGTTTGTCATGTATTTTATTGTGTCTTACTTGTCTATCTTTTTTTTATTATGTGCTAATAAATCACAGATTAGAGATTTCTAAATGTTAATTAGTATTGTCTTTTTTAATAAATTATTCAAAAAACCAATTGTATAGTTTATATACCACCATTATTCGAAAACTTTTGTGTATTTAAAAGATATAAAATTTTGTTTAAGAGCTTAAAAAAATATAAATTAGTTAACTAAAATAAAAGTAAGAAACGCTTTAAAAGAGTTGGAAGGATTTTTTCCTCCATGAAATTACAGTTAATTGATGGAATTTTTTTTTTTAGGCATTGATTATCCTTTACTCAGTATCATAAATCATTGCCAGTTTAGTTTCAAAAAGAACAGTATTTTTTTAATTCTAACTCTTGTCATTAAACTTCAAAACTATGACAAATAGCATGAATTTCTTGATTCTGTTTTTCGGCTATGAAAACTCAAATCTTTTTTTGTGATTACTTAATCATATTTTCTATTTTATTAAGTGTTTTTTTTTATGTTCTTGGGGAAATTATTTGATTACTATTTGTCTGTGTCGTTGAAATCTATACAAACAGAATATGCATTTTAATTTCTTTTAAATTTGATTTTTATTTCTCTTTACTGCATAATATTTGACCTAACAAAATATTGAAAACATATTGTATCTTTCGTAGAATTTGGATTTAATTCCGAGTCCAAGCATATCTGCATAAAATGCCCCCTCCCCTTTTTAAAATAAATATAATTCTTCTGAAATGTATTAATTTTAAGGGAGTATTTATTTAATTTTATTCCTCCCTCCTTTATTGAAACTTCATGTCAGAGAGTTTCTCCTCTTGTTGTGTTGCGACTTACGCCGCTTTACTTTACGGACTTAGAGACTTTACGGTGACTTGTTAAAGTTTATTTAGTTTAGTTTAGTTTAGTCATACTAACGTCCTGTTGTAAAGCAACACTAGGTCTATTTTAAGATGGACCTAGTCTTTTTGGACGAGGTCAGATGACGACACCTAAACTGATGCTGCCTTCTCCACAACACGTCACATCAGCGCGAAGACGTTTAGGCCAAACGGATTTAACGTACGTCAGAACCTATTATGCAAAGAGTTGTATGATTTGCTAGTGTGTAAGATTTCTGGCGTTATAATCATAGAAGAGAGTAAACGTTAAGAAAAATGTCGATAATAAAGGGGTGCAGCTAGGATAATTCTATTAGAGGAGCAGAGTGAACTCGGAATGAACTTTATGCCCCATCATTATGGACCGTTATGAATTATTAACAATTATGAATAACAAATTAGTAAAATGAACTATCTAGACATTTAGTGGGTTTAGTTTAGTCATGCAAACGCCTCGTTGTAAAGCAACATTAGAGCTATTTTGGATGGACTACGTCAATCTGAACCGTGGTTTGATGACGAGGATGGCACCTGAGCTAGCAATCTCCTCTCCAAGCTTCCACACCACAAATGTGGGAGGGCATTTGGCCCCGATGGATTTAACGTGCATCTAACCCGCTTCTCGGTGGCTTGTTTCTCCAGAGCTCTTCGGTGGAATCGGGCGTCGAACTTGAAATCCTTCAGTTCCCAAGCCGAGACTTTACCACCAGGCCAAAGTCAGCTAATACCTATCTGTCAGAGATTTAATTGACCGAATGAGCGCCTTTTTTTTTTTTTTCAGTAGCTAAAACTAGGCCAATAGTGTGACTTAGCTATATATATCACATTCGTTTACACAACCCCTTTTCACTGGGGGGGGGCACATTCACACACCTCACAGATAGAACACTGAAGAACAACTTTTCCCGGAGAGGGACGGGAAGACGCGCCACCATTATGCTTATTTATCCTCATCGAGATATCACCAAAATTCTCAAATATTCAGGGTTTTTCATTTTAATCCGTTTTAGTTTGTTGCCAAGACCCATGTTCAACCATCCCACTTTCACTCATCTGCAAAATTTCAGTCGTGAAGAACAAGCGTTCGGAATGAATTCATAAATTATTCAAAAAATTTGTCTCAGAATCCTGAATGAAATCGCGTAAGTGCAACACGAGGTAAAAAATTCCGTGTCATCTTTTTCCTTGAAATTTTTCATTCATTTTTGGCGAAAATTCTTTTTTTTTTAAATCAACTTCATTTGAAGTGTTTTATCAAAAAATATGTTTTAAATTATTGCCTTTGTGTTTATTTTGCAAGGAAAAGGTCTCTCAAGAATTTCTCAAATACACTTTTTAAAGTTATAGATTTTGATAATCTATAATTCGTCATTTCATTCTAAGCCGAAAGTCAGTAGGTGCTCAAAAAGATTAAGACATAAAAAAAAACAGAAGAAAAAGTGTGGAACATTTCAGTGGAATCATTGTGGTTTCTTTAACTATATTCCATGGTAGAAACATTTTTATTCTCCGTTTTCTTTCAATATGCAATAAAGCCATACCTCTCGCACTGAATGTCGCCGATACTTAATGTGATTCAGTTCAGGTTCCCAAAAAACCAGGACCAGAAATCCGACATAACACTTCAAATACATCATCCGAATAAAATAAAAAAATGAACCGAAGACTAAAAAACAAAATCATTGAACACTTCGTTATTGTTCACTTTGTTACTCTGCAATTCTAAACTGCCGTCTCCATCGAGTAACAATTCAAATTTGTATATAATAGGCCATAACACTTCTTGTATATCGCCTTTTATTTTATTTATTTTTTATTACTTTGTCGAGTCGAGAAAGCCGCTTTTTCTACGGAATCGCACATGCTTGACGTCATCAGTCTCAGACGACTGATTTTTCGCACGTGTTGAGAAAGTCTTAAAGAGTTCTCTACACTGAAAGAAGGACCCGAATAGCGGCCCTTACAGAAAAAAAGAAGAAGAAAGCAGCAAAATAAAACGGCTGTTAAACAATAATGGATAAAAAGGAAGGAAAAAAAATCCCAGTAACTTCTCAGCCGTAACAGCACGCAATCGGCAAATAAAGAGTGGATGGATATTTTACTTTGGGTGGTTATACATCTATACTCCTGCGGTATGAGTACTGGAAGTACCGAAGATGGATTTTGGTCGATGCTCCGTACCGATGCGGGCGTTTTATTCATCCCTCCCATACGGGGTTAGATAATTTTTTAGACCTTTTTATGATTTCCTAAAGGCTCCAACAATGGACCATAATGCTCGTCTCTGGACAATGGCTTCTCCACAACGTTTTCTTATTTGTTTGCTTAATGCAGTTTATTTCATTTTATGACTTGTTGCTGATAGGTCACACGCACTGGAGCTCTGTTAACAATTTATTTTGTATCTTTTTGTTGTATTCTTTGTTGGACGCCTTCAAACTTGAACTCTTTGGATAAGGTTTTCTTTCTTTTCTTTTCTCTTTATTTTTCAAGGTTTTTTCAAAGTTTCTTGAGTAGAGAAGGTCGAAAACGTAATAGGGATAAGTTTCCATGTAGTTGTAATTTTTTTTAATAGAAATTTGAATGGTTTGTCTTTAAGATGGCATTTAACGAAGCTATTTCAAACAATAATAAAAAGAGTAAAAATGAAATCTATGATCGCAAATTTCAAGTTAAGATATGAGAACATTATTATTTTGTAAGTCAGTATTTATCTTAATTAATTTCCATCATTAACCAGTTTCAACTGGTTTGATAGAATCACGAGATTTCTCTATCGGATTCTCTCTCTCACTCTGTGTATATATATAATATAATATTTAATTATTTATTAATAAATTCTTAAACATATTAATTTATATAGAATTTTTTTTTTTTGAAAACAATGTTTTTGTTAACACAAACTGGTCTTTCCTACTTTTTGAGATCATAAAATAGTTTTATAATGTATTAATCTTAAAACTGGAGTCAAATCCTTCAATGTTTCCCACTTAAGAATGAATGAAGGGATTTTTCCATTAGGGGAAAAAGAAAATACTTTTACCAAAAATGTTATAAAACGCGAGTGAAGTTTCGTGAACATATTATAAAAATTAAATTATTTAATTTCCTCCGGAAAAAAATAACATTTCACTAAAATAACTGCTATGATACCTTAGTTCTACGTCGAGTTTTTAAAAATTCACCTACTTTTAAAGAAGCGCCCGTAATAATAAAGTAATGCTGGCAAAAGCAGGTCAACTTTTTAAAAACACATCTGCTTTTGAAGAAGCACACATAATAATAATGCAATGCTTCTAAAAGCAGGTAAAAAAATATATGCGATTGCAAGATGTTTATGAATATTGCCATTTATGCTTTATTCATTGCATACGGGATTTCTAGCTTCAATTACGTATTTGTTGCCTTCAATTATGCAAAATCTCTTTAAAAAAAATAGCGTCATGTTTTCACATCATAAAAAAAGGAAGCTGAAATCATTTCTAAACCATGACGTGAACCCAAATAAAGGGCTTTGAAACAGTCCTGGAGTTGCTTTAAGATGGGGAGTCACTATAACTAAACTAAATTAACTGTAACTTTACACAAACTGTAAAGGAAGATTCTGGTATTAAATTTTGGTAAGTCTTTGAAGTGATATCGATTTCTCTTTGCGCTAAGGAAAGTATTATAACCTGATTTAGATCTTAAAAAAAAGAAATTAATCAATGGTAAATGATAATAATAGTTTTAGTTTAAAAACACATCAAAAGTCAAAGGGAGCCTTTCTACGGATTTGTACAGTTGAAAAATATTGTATAGACTGAGGCTTCTTTAGTTTATCTTTCTTGCCCTCAATTGTGCATTTAAAATAAAATTATGTGCGTATG
>JAPMOQ010048952.1:0-18940 GCA_026543055.1 Argiope trifasciata
GTATCGAAGCTAACTCGAAGATTTAAATTTTCAATTGTGATTTATCAAAACAATACATGCCATAAGAAAATTTGTGAAACCATTGGTGAAAAGATAACCGGTTAAAGTGCACCATTGTAAACTATTCTAAATAAAGTTAGAATTTGGAAAGGGAACTATTCTATACAAAGTTAAAGTAAAGATAAAGATTGAAGTGTGTTGAAGTTCAATATTTTTGACAAATTTATTTAGAAAAACCAAACATATATACATACATAAGAAACATATTATAAACCTATAACAGCTTAAACATAAAATTTTGTTAGTTCGCCGTATTGGCTATAGATGGCAGCACGTTACCGCTTGAAAATTTAAGTAGCCATTATGACGAACTAATAAAGTTTGAAAATATCCTATCTGTAATTCCGAACTGCTCGACCGCAGTGCTTCAAAACCGGCGCCAATCGATTCCTCGTGGCCAAAAACCCCAGACCCCCAAGTTTACCGGAGTTTATTAATTCTGGGGCGATTTTCGACTTGGCAACCATTCCTCGTATATATATATATATATATATATATATATATATATATAAATTAAAAGTGTGTTATTTTTTGATAAACACCTGAGACAGAAAAAATAATTATTTTGCCGAATAACAACACTTTTAAAAATAAGAAAGTCTTTTTCAAAGTGAGAGATTTTAATACAAAATTATTTAGTTATTTTCTTGCATATTCATAAATAATTCTAAATGTCTAAATTTAAATAAATAGAATAAATAGTTCTATATGTCTTCATGCATAAAAGGTTAAAAGACGTCGGGCATAAAAAAAGTAATTTTTGTAAATGATTAGCTCCTTAAAATGTTCCGAATTTGTAATATTCATAAATTCAGTTTCATACACTAAGTGTCTTATTCAGTTTCATAGACTGTCTTACTTTTTTGCTAATGGTCTAATTTCTTGTTTATTTAAGTAACAAAATTATTAAATAAAAATACATGCTACTGAATTAATACTTTTGACGGTTGCAAGATTTTGGTATTAAGATAGAATTAATGATCAAAAATATAAATATTTGAGCTACATATTATATTTCAAAACAACACGAAATAATGTCATATTTCATAATAATCATTCCCTCGTTCTTATTTGTAATCTTTTAACTTCACTGTAATTAAGGTTTTCCTTGCTTTGATTATGCCTTTCTCATAAAATATTTTTTTTATAATCAGTAAAAGGAAATTTTATTTTAATTTTATATTAATTTTTTATTTATATTATGTTTTTTCTTGAAAATTAGAATGTATCTTACAGCATTCTTAATCGGTTCTCATAAACTGATCTCGCTTATTTCTGATAGTAATTCATAACAGATTCTGAAAAATTGGAATGATTGTTCCTATATATAATATTTTTCAAAATATACGTGATATCAAATAAATAAATAACAAAAACAATGTTTTGAAAATTCTGTATAATATTTTTAAAGTACGTATAGATTTTTTTAATAATGTAAAATGTATTCCTAATATCTTTAATGCAAAATAATCATGCATCATCTGCAACCTTATTTCCAATAAAAATAAAAATAACATTTGAAGCAAAAACACAAAAAATGGTTTTTATCTCAAACGTTTTCGAAAAATTACAAATCAAACGATTATTAAAAACCATCAGAAACATTTTTTTGTATAACTTAAATAATTTTTAATAAAATGACAAAAACTAGTTTTTAAAAAATATATATTGTTTTAATTAATTAATTAATTTTGGGGGGCTTCTACATATAACTGAAGAAGAATGATAAAAAAACATTTAATGAAACAACAATTTATTTTCATTTAATAAGAATAACATAAACAATAAATTATTGTTCTTATACATAAAAACAAAGCTTTTAATTAATAAAAAATTAAATATTTGTAAAACGTCACTATGTTTTATAATTCTAATAATAAGTAACATTTGAAGTCAATCTATTCAGTTATTTGGAATTCTATAGCTTAAAATCCATTTCTGGATATTCATTTTCATAAATATTAAAGTTAGTGAGGGGAAACGATTTACGCTTGAAACTTATCAAATTCCTGTTATTCAATGTTTACCAAATTACTCCCGCCATAAATTTAAAGGAAATGATGACATGTTTTCTAACAAAAATATTTAATGCCGGAAATTGCTGTAATAGTTAAATTTGCCCTTACCACCTGACGATCCTATACGCACAATCTGTTTTTTTCCTGCGTAAACTTCGAAATTCCTTTACCGGAAGTTTATATTCCTTACTCAGGAGCGGAATTATTAGCAATTACGAGTTGAATAACACCGGCGAATCGCCTACCGAATCTTATCTCAGCGAGCTAACACGTGACTTCTCGTCTGTTTTATTTTTAAACGAAGACACCTAGAAAGAGCGGGACAAACGCTAAAAAACTGCAGCCATGAGTGTAACAGCTGTTTCCCAGAGATTGAGTGATTTGGGTGAGGGTCCCCACTGGGATGTCAGCACACAAAAGCTGTATTATGTTGATGCTTTTGTAGGCGACGTATGCAGATTAGATCCAGCAACAGGTGTCAGTGAAGTGGTTCATTTAGGTATGGCTTTTTTATGCACAAATTCTGTCTATATTTTCCTTTAGCATTGCCCGTATTTCATTTCTGTAATAATTTGCAAAGCTTGGTGTAAAAAATATTCCATTGAACTATATTGTACATTTATTATAAGTGAAATTCGAAGTCAAGGTCTTTGACTTCTGTGTTGACCTTGACTGACATTTGAAGTCGGTTCGTTCCATTTTGCTTTTTGAGGAGGTTCGATTTCTTCGTTTCGTATCTACGGTTTTTTTGCTTGTTTGTTTTGTTTTGACGTGAATGAAATGACATGTGATTGTAATGCTTTAAAAAAATGAAAAGAAAAACTAAATGGAAGCATTACAATGTAAATAAATAAATTTATTCAACTGACTATCTTTTTAATTATTATATGTATATATAGTGAGAAAATATAGTGAGGCATATTAAACAATATCAAAGCAATATTCAAATCGTTATAAAGAATTTCAAACAATTTTTACTTTCTCTTCTCTAAAGACAATGTGCAATAAAGTGCCGTTGATAGGACTTTCAAAAGCTTGTCGTAAATCAGCATCCAAAAAAAAAAAAAAAAAACCCGTGAAATCGGAATTTTTATATATAATTGGTTAATACTGATTTGATGCTACCATTGCAAATTTTTTAAGTAAATGTTTTAAAGTATTTTGAGATAACACTAGCATAATGTCAAATAGTATGGTAAACAATAATTAAAATGCAGAATCGAAAATTTATTATTAAGATGAGAGCTATCATATTATTGAGATCTAGGGTAAAAAATATATAATTTTTTATACATATTATGTAAGTAAGCTGGAATTTTAAAGATGTTTAATCGTTATTTGATGAGCTGATTGCTTATATATATATTGAATATAACAATTAGGGATAGAATTAAGTTTATTGAATGGTTTATTCGTTGCTGATTTGACAAGCAAAAAGAATTCAAAATTTTTCACGAAGAATAATAATTTTTTTCATACCTACTAAAATTATCACCGGATAATTTGTATGATTTGGTGCATTTATTTTGCTTGATAATTCATTTGTGTATCATTCCAAACTCATGATATTAGTATGACGACTCATACACTGTTCAAAAGTGATTTTCGCTATTATATAACACCGATGTCCATATAATTGAGGTATTTTGTCTCTATCATAAATATGAAAGAATCTAGGTTTTGATGAAAGAACTTATAAACAAGAAACATGTAATATCCTGCTTTATTACATTTTAATCGTCAAACTGTTAAATCAAAACATTTAAATTAATTTTTTTTTCCTTTTTTAAAACTTATTTTTAATGTATTTCGTGGAAGAAAGAAAATTATATTAAAAGATGAAAATGTCAATTTTAAGAAATTTTTGAATTTCAATTTATTTTGCTCAAATAAAATAGAAATATCTGTAAAATCGGCAAATTAAACAGTGATGCATTAGACAGTCTGATTGTTTATCTATTATTAATAAATGATAATAATCAGAAAATCATATCTGAAGGATTTACAGTTTTTGATGTGATTAAATTATCTTTCGTTCGAAAACATAATGGGCAGATAAGCTGATTTATCAATGTAAAAAATATATACATCATATCATATAAAATTTTTAAAAGTTTAGATAACTTTACTCATATCTGATGATTGAAATATGATGCTTTTAATACTTTTTTGTGTGCTTTAAAAATTAATTCGAAAATATATGCAAATTGTTTTAAAATAATTAACAACGGGCGCCAAGTCTGAAAATATATCCTGCATTTGACAGTTTTTCGGTTTTAAGAGTTTTACTTGAATTTTTTTAATGTGAACTACAATGTTTATTTTAAAATGAGTTACAAATAAAATATTTTTCCCACTACCATTCCAGTAATTGTTACATCAGAAATTTAAATTCAGAATGTTATCATCGATATGACGCCATTTTTGTTTAGTTCACCAGCGACATTTTATGTTGTCAGATTCCTCATTGAAAATGTTCGATTTTTTTCAGATATTTCGACAATTTTCTCAATTTTTAAGTGTGATGTCGGTTCAAGGTGCACAAAACACGGAACATTGCTAGATTTTAATTAATAAAGTAAATTAATCGATCAGCTATGATTTATTTCATGACATTTGAAGCAGAATTTTATGGATTGCAAAATATGCTTACACTGATTCGTAAGATTATTTTATTATAAAATTTATAAAACGAATGAACATTCATGTATTATTTAAATAAATAAAAAGAAAAGATTTTTAAACACTTTATTCACAAATTCAGAATTATTAAATTTTCAAAATGATAATAAAAGGAGAGACATTAAAAATCTTTTTCACAAATTCAGAATTATTAAATTTTCAAAGTGTTGTATAAAAAATATTTTTTTTAAATATTTAGTTATTTACAGATACAAAATATTTGTATTTCTAATATTTTAAAATGATAAAACAAAATTCTTAGAAATTTTTTCGCTGAATACATACAGTCAGTCGTCTACTAATTTTAGCATAGTATATACACTGTGAAGGGAAAAGTATACCAGTTCTTTTTCAACAGTTAAAGTGTTCGTTATAAAATAACTATGTAACTATAATTGTGTCTAAAATAGCTATGTTTCTCTATCTTTTATTTTTTTTCATTAAAAAAAATTTTTTAAATCCCCCCTTTTTTTTTTACTAGCCCTGGATTTTTTTTTTTTTTGTCATTATCTAAAATAATTTTATTTTAATGCATTTTTACTAAATTTTTCCTAGCAGAACTCATTAGTAGGAGTGTCCAAAATAAATAAAATATTGTATATAGCTTTAATTCTGTTAATAAAATCGTTGTTAGCAAAATATTTTAAAACCTAATTTAAATTCTAATCAATTTCTTAATTTTTATCTTAATACAGCCCTTATTGAATTCATTCTAAAACATTTCCGAGTACAATCCCAACTTTTTTTATTTAATTACTTTTAACATGCATTGAATAAAATTCCTCTCTTTTAACATGCTCTCATGTTCTGAGCGAAGGGATAAATTTTTTATCATATTCCTTTAAAGATACCTGAATTTCGTTTTCCTAAGACTAAACGTGTCAAAAAACTGAACATCGTTTCAGTATGTATATTATATAAATGTAACAAGTAGAGATTTAATTAGCGTCCATTACCATTCCACATTTAGTTTTATTTTATTGTAATAGATGGCACCAGAGATTCTACAAGTACCCTTAATCCAAAGTCTAAGACGCGTGGTGTCATGTTTTAGAAAAGCGAACGTAGACTCGGCAGACGAAAAGAGAGAGGATCATTTATTTTGAATCATGATTCTTTAATACGCAACGGTGGCACATAGTTTTGCCATGGAACACTTGATTAGGCTTTATTCTTGGTGTCATCTAAAGGTTGTACTTTTATCCCTATAGTAAATAGCCTGTCCTGTCCTAATTGTTGATGTCTTTTCTTTATTCTTTGCTGTAAATAAATTTACTGTTTTCATTTAAAAGCTTCTCTTTTATCAGTGACCCTAGACATTGATCTAAATGAGGTTGAATGGGCATTTTGTTCCAACCATTCCTACATATATAATTCAGTATATATAATATATAATTTTTCGTTTAACTTTTAGATGGAATCACCACTTTTGTGATCCCTTACAAATCGGATCCATCGAAATTACTAATTACTCTGACTCGTCAAATTCGTAAACTAGACTTCGCAACTGGACAATCCCAGGTTCTCTCCGAATTACCCGCTGAGCCGAGTGAAGCTCGTTTCAACGATGGGAAATGTGATAGAAATGGACGAGCATGGACAGGTAGGTAGACCAGCTGTTTTACAGATTTTTGCACTTTTATTTTCATTTGAGAACATGATCCTGTTTTGGTTAGGAGGTTTTGAATATTGAAGGCAATAAATGATTAAAGCTCGAAATCGCCTAGTCAATGAATAAAGCATAAATGGCAATATTTATCAGCATCTTTTAATAGAATATATTTTTTTTACCTGCTTTTACCAGTTTTGTATTACTATTATATACGCTTCTTTGACAGCAGATGCGTTATTAAAAGGCTAGCCTACTTTTACCACTATTGTTTTATTAATACATATGGCTCTTAGAAAGCAGAGGCGTTTTTAAAACGTTGGCGTAGAATTATGACACCATATCTTTTATTTTCATGGAATGCATTTTTTTTAGGAAATTAAATAATTTAATTTTTATAACATGTTTAAGGAAACTTCACTCGCGTTTAATAACAGTTTTGATAAAAGTAATTTCTCCTTCAACCAATGGGGAAATATCACTTCATTCATTCTTAAGTGAGAAATATTGAAGGATTTAAATGCTGTTCTAAGATGAATCCATTATGGAACTGTTTTACTATCTCAGAAATTGGAAAATAACGATTTCTGTTTACAAATCTATTATTTAATAAAATTCTATATAAATATAGAAGCCTCGTGATTGTTTCAAACAGGTTTTAACTGGTTAATGGTTTAAATTAATCAAGACAAATAAAGACTCTAATGATAATGTTCTCACATGATAGCTTAAAATTTTCGGTCGTAGATTCTATATTTTTTAACGTGATTTGCTTTATGCTTGTGAAGATGTAATTTTGCTACTTTTATAAAAACTTAAGTGTTTTCCATTTTTTTATAGTATCAAATATTCAGTATAAGTAGAGATGCATTTGTTACATACTTTAGATATGCAATGAGAATTATTTCAAAACTTAATTTTGAAAATAATTTAATCAAATTTCAAAAAATTAACTCCGAAATTCCGACAAAAAATATTACATCAAAACTCAAAAAAATTTATACAAAAACCATGCCATGCAAAAAGAAAAAGAAACGATTTTCGTTTGAATATATCCTTGAATACCGCTTTTATTATTATTATCGCATAATTTTATTAAATTGTTTCATTTTATATCAGTAAAATTAGAATATTATAATCTATTTGGTCTTATATTTCTAATGTACAAAAATTCTTAAACTTTGCACGAATGTGTATTCTGTGTGGCAGAACGATAACTTAATATTTTTACAATTTATTCATCAATTAGCCGATAAATAAAGTGTTACTAAATTTTAATTCCATAACAATGGTACCATTTGGCTGAGAATTTTAGAAAATATTTTTAAAATAACTTTATATTTACAAGATAATTGTGAAATATATTTTTAAATAAAAGTGTGTGTGTGTGTGTGTGTCCGTTAATTAGTTAAAATGTAGCACGTATCGCTGCTAATTTCGGTAGAGCACTAATTGTGCTTATTTAATAGTTCAATCATAAAACTCAAGTTTAATAAAATTCCAGATTTTAATTAATTTTTTTAATATTTGCGTAAAATGCATGTTCCAACTATCTTTTGGCCCCCTTACATATTTCATTCTTAAAAACTAAGCTTTTTAAATGTTAACATTCAAATTATTAAAAAATTGAACAATAGATCGTTTTTCTAATTTCACTTATAAAGAAACCTTTACAAATAATTTTAAAAAATCACCATTCACCTGAAGGGTTTTAAGTTTATAATATGAATGCGGAACGGTCTTAAACGTTGTTGTTGCTTATGGCACTTGCCATAGACAAGCCTGCTGACAAAGTCGGCTAACTATTTTAAGCCGAGATTTTTAGCATCTCTTGTTTAAGTAACGCCATCTAGGGCCAAGAGTGAGACTTAGTTATTCATAGGTCACAATCCCTTTTACGGGACGGACTTCATTCAGGCATTTCATTCACTTATCTACAGATCGTATCTTAGATCTGAATAGGAGAACGATCATCTCTGACTTATACCCCTAGTGGTATTTTCTTGACTTGGAGGACTTTGTGGCCATGGCGGATTCATACGTGCACTAGTCACCTTATACACAGAGAGTATTCGGCCAGAGGGGTTCGAACCAATGAATGAGAGTCCAACGCCCTACCAACCAGACTATTCCGGACCAAACATTAATAAAATATTAATTTAAAAAATTTCTTGGCTCACATCCAACTTTTTTTTCTTTAAAAATGTAAGAATCCTTTTTTCCTTTCTTAGGAACCTTAGTTCCAGGACAGGATGAAAAAGGTCACTTGTATAGAATCGATCCAGAATATGCCTTGACACGAGTTACTGACAAAATTACTCTCTCCAATGGATTGGCTTGGTCGCTGGACAACAGAACGCTCTACTTCATTGATTCGGAAGCAAGGAAAATATATCATTTTGATTATAACCTGCATGATGGAACAGCTAGTATGTGTTTTTATTTATTTATTGTGAAGTCTGTATTGTCTCTTAAGATTGATTTACTCTCGGCCAGTTATAAGACAGTCAGCAGACAACGCATGTGCAGATTTACATTCGCGACCATTTCATAAGATGGATTCGTGAAATAGCGGCTATAAGTTGCCATTTTGGAATCCCTTGATTTAAGGTATCCGACTATGTTGAGAACAATGGTTATCGACTACATTAGCGGGTTGTTTTATTGTTTTTTTTTCGTGTAGTTCAGATTTTCCTCTTTCCGAAACAGTTTATCTTTTTTAGAAAATGGAAGGCATGACTTATACAAGGGAATTTCAAACAAAACATATTTTTCCGCTAAAATTTGTCTTCGGTTTTCTCAAAACATGTTTAAAGCTTTAAATACATGTTTTAAAGCTTTAAAACATGTATTTGAACTGGAGTAGATGAATTAAATATATTTTATTAAAATTTGAATAATGGTTAATATACAAGTAGATATATATTGGGAGAGTGTACGAATAATAAGAATTGAAAAAAGCACATGGTATGCCAACGGAGACACAAAATTTGAAAAAGCTAAAATGCGAAGCCAAATTAAGTTAAATAGTAAAAGAAATTTCAACAATTTTTAACGGGATTACTGAAAAGTAAATGATTGAATTCATGTAATAAGAGATAATATCAAAAGCGAATTTTTTTCAACAAAAAGGGACATAGTAATAAATTATGTCGGAATTAGTTTTAAAAATGGATTAAAATTTAAAAAATAATCATAGCAAATGAAATTTATGTCATTGAAGAGCAAATTTTTAAAATTTATTAAAGTTTTAAAGTTCTAATAAACAAACAAAGAAGCAATCATTCACTTTTCTTTTTAAATATATATGTAGGATTTTAAACTTCCTTTGTTGTCACATCTTCCCACCTCGAACAACATTCGTCTCAAAGAAAATATTATTAAGGTATCCGACTACGTTGAAAATACTGGTTATCGGCCAAATTACCGAATTGTTTTTAAATATTATTATTTCTTATAGATGAGACTTTCCTCTTTCCAAAACAGTTTATTTTCCTAAGAAAAGAAGGTCTGACCCATCATCCAGTGTCACAGATTTTTCAACTAAAATTTAACTTTATATTCAATTTTCTCAAAACTTTAATTTTCATAAAACTTCTCCACCGTTAACACGATATCTCAAAATTTAATATAGGTATTTCCGTAAAACTTTCAGCACGTATTTTAAATAATATGGCCAATGAAATGAACCAAAAGTTTGATTGTTGGTGAAATACTTTTTCATTTATAGGTGTTTTTAGAAAAATGAAGTTGTGAATTTATGAGAAAAAATGCATATATACGTATATTTTTATCCATAGCTTCTTTGCATCTCAAGATTTTTCTTGGATTTTGGTTCATTTCATTCATCATCATATTTTGTAATTTGTGTGTAAAGATAAATAGGATTGATACATTACAATTTTGTATAGAGTGTTAACCGTTTTTGGTTAAATTTCATTAAAATTTACTACCAATTTTCCTATTTTCTCAAAATAAATTGTATTTTCGAATAGTTTTTTTTGTGTTCATCGTGTTTATTATAATTGACAGAACATCTAAAAACCGTAAATAGTTTTTCAAAAATCCAGTTTTTCAAAAAATCTTCCTTTGAACGCAGTCGGATACCTTAATATTAAAATAATGGATATTTACACAAGGAAACAAAAAATTTTAAAAATTATCAACATAGCTAAAATTGGAAAACTGTAGGAAAAATGCTAAATAACATGGAAAAAACCCAAACGTATCAGAAAGGAAAAAGAGCCCCAAAAAAATTCGAAATTAATTTATGGTTAGCTATCACGTCAAAACAAAAGTCTACAAATACACGCCCAGTAAGAAAAAAAAATCCAATACTGTGACATGTTGTTATCCTATGGGGACAATTACTTGTCATCGACTGTGTAATATATTTGCCTGAGCCTTTCTATCAATGCACTGTCTACTGGCTGTCTCTTAACTGGCCTAAAAATAAATACATTGATATTTATCTAATAAATTACTTTTAGCTAACAAACGAATTCTGATCAATTACAACGAAAGGAAGGAGTTTGATAACCTTGGAGTACCAGATGGAATGACCATAGATATAGAAGGAAAATTATGGGTAGCTCACTTTGGTGGCTCTTGTGTGCTTCGTATTGATCCAGAAACAAGTATGTATGATTGCTAGTAATTTTTTTTCTGCGCCTCACGGTTTTACAATTTTTGTTTTGATCTCTAGATTTAAAAATTATTTTCTAATATACCAAGAAAAGTGTGTTTTTAATGTTTTATAATTGTATAAAACAGAAAAAAATATGTTTGTCTGAAAATGTATATGTCTGCTATATTAACTCTTCCTAAACAGTGAAAAGTAGCAACACTAAATTTACTCATTTCTTTCTGGGATCTCTTAATCAGACAACTGTGCTAATTTTAATTTTCAAAATTAATTATTTCTTAAAAAACTAAGGAAATTAAATAACAAGAATTTATCCAAATTTCAAAGCATTTGCTTAGGCAAAATGGTTTTTTTTTTTTTTTTTTTTTTTTGCAAACTTTTATACTTATAATAAAGCTCAATGTGTGTTTGTTGGCTCTCTACAGGTCAGACCGTTAAACCTACAGCTACCAAATTTGGTACGTGTATACCTTGGAGGTCGGGAATGTGCACCTCGGAGCCCTTTTTTCGAATTTTTAATTAGAATTTGAATTAATTAAAATTTAGGCGAAATTTCGACGTTCTTCCGCTATAACTTCCGAAAATATTATCGCACAAACATGATTTTTATATCAATTTAAAGATTAAAAAAATTAGCTTTCTAATGGTTTCAGTGTTTTAATGTATAACTTAAGCTTCTATTTTTAACGAATTTTTAAAGAAATATTTTGATTATATTTTTTTGAGCACGTGACTAGATAAAATAAAATAAAACAATGACGGAAGTTCAAATAATAATTTAAAAAAAACTATCATCGTAAATCAAGTCTAAAGAAATGATACTTTTAGAACGTGACTGGATCATAGAGCTGATATATAAATGGAGGGAGCTACTCAAAAGTGTGCCCAACATGAGTCATGTGACTTTGAAAAATCTGGGAGTAAGAACACCTTTTTGGCGCCATATCGCAAATGTTGGCATATTCAAAACCTGACGCGGAACATTTTGCTTCCCGGCAATGGGTCCAGTCGGTTTTCATTTCCGGTTAAACCAACCGGAAATCCTATAAAAATAAATCCTTTTTCATTTCCTAAACAGTTTATATTATATTATATATATATGTATATAATATATCTTACAACAGTATTCGAGTTAAATTATACTTAGATTTTTTACTTTGTTTTTGTGCAATAATTAAAAGTGATTATTTTTCTTCTTTAAATAAATATTTTATTTCTTTTCTTTGCTTAAAAACATTTCAAGATTTTATATTAGATGCTCAAATGCTTTCTATCATTCGCTCAAACAGATAAAAAACAGCTTTTTAAAAATAGATGATTAAAGTGACGTAAGTTTTTTTAAAATTTTTTTTAATGTTTTCATTCATATTTGCAGTATAAATTATAAATATTGAACATTTTATACAAAATGAATATTGACAGTCAAACTAGTGCTTATTAAAATCACAAAAAAAAACAATACAAATTACAAATATTTTAATTATTAATTTATATTTGTAATTAAATATTGGGATTTTATTGTACGCTTTTATTAAAAAGCATTATTAAGGAAAAATGTTCTATAATATAAATATTCCATAAAAAATTGTTTTGCAAAATTTAGATTAGATTTTATATTGTTCACGATATAATGCAATAATTGTGGTTAAAAAGAAACAACATATTGGAAATTTTAAAGAACTTTATTTGCATTAAAATAAACACTCAATTACTAATCGGTCAATAATGTTTATGTAAACACTTGTATAGGCGGAAAAAAAAAACCCCGCAAAGCTTGTAGCCAAGCGCCTGCAACACATTCGAGATTAAAATAAAGCAAGTAGCAAAATATAACCCAGTTACATCAGTTTAAATGAAGCTTAGTAACATGTTAAATAAATTCAATACAATAATTAACCAAACTATGAAATATTATTGAGTTATAACACCAAAATCAATGAGTCATCGATGTTAGGAAATTTTAAATTGACTTAAAATAAACAGAATGTAATAAACTTAAAAAACAGAATATAAACAGAATATGTTGATTGTAAATACCTATAAAATGATAAAGGACTATCCTTAGAAGCTTTTTCTTTGCATCCAATTGCACAGCAATAGATAGCCATGGCTTAAATAAGTTTTAAATTCCAACAGTTAAAAGCGGGAAAAAATCTGCCATTGAAATATAATAGGGAACGGAGAATGTGGTTACAGCTAGCACAAATTCTGTCCCAAAGTCACGTAATTTTATCTTGTCCTACACGAAAGTAGGGTTGCACTCCCTCTATCAGTATCCCAGCTCTATGGACTGGATAAAATAAAAGAAACATAAAATGTGATATTTTCTAAAAAAAGTAAATGCAAAGCAAAGGTTTCTATAAGCGTTTGCAATATCTAAATCATTTATTCAATATATTTTTTCCTTTTTCGCTGTCTTTAAAAAAAAAACATATTTAATATTTTGACAACATCACGGAAAAAAAACATTTTTCATTTCAGGCCAATCAATGCCTGGAATTAGTTCAAGGCCAATGAATATGTGACTTAATTGAAAATTTTAGAACGCATTACTCATGGCGAACCAGCTGGTCGCCAAAGGCCGCTAGTTTAAAATAAATATTACATGAAAAGGATTCTTATACCATTATACTATCTTCAAGAGTAAACAGCTATTTTTTTTTTCAATAAACTTAAACTCAACTATTATGCAATTTTGCCTTTGATTTCATTTCAAATATTTTGAAGTTATCTTAGTCAGTAAATAAGATCATTTAAAGTTACATTTTTTCCAGACGATCTTTTTTTGTCTTTGGACGAAAAATTTAGAAAGAAAAAACAAAAGTACTCTTTTTTTTTGCAGTTGTTGTTTCTACGGCACTGAGAAAGAAAAAGTCGAATTTTTGTGTAATTTCACAATAACACAAAAAGAAGATTGAAATATTGTTTGACAACGGATTCTAAAACCCTCCGCGCTTTTGCGCATGCGTTAGGATGAGTTAATTCGTCAAAATAGGGATGAGAGGAAAGATGAAAGGAAGGATGTTTATATTTAGCAATAAAATAAAGTCGGATTACTGGCGGACTGAGATAAAATAATGCGGTCATACGATACTCATATACACGTGAAAAAAGATTGAACAAAAAAGTATCGAGTTGGTCGAAAATCAAGGTCAGAAAATTGCGAAGAATTCCGGAAATGCTGCTTCATTTCGCGTCTCTCCTCTTAGAGATAGAATCGTTGAAAATTTGTGGTCTGAGAATACTGAAACGAACAGAATTTTGATTTTAAAAACACGACGAGATTGCTTCTGATATCATCCTAAAAATGGTGGGTTATAGAAAATTAATTTTCCAAAGCTGTTAAATTAATGATAAATGATTCAAAATATGGAAATAAAAGAGAGGAATTCAACTATTGAACGAAGGGTCGATCCATACGGCAGAAGGTGCCTGAAAATCAGCGAAAAAAATGTAGAAGATATATGGTTTTATCTTAATAAGCCAGTAAAAACCACTTGGCAGGAGTGCACGCTCTTGTCTAATGGATAAGTTAATGGACTTCAAACCTAAATATTGCAGGTTCGATCCTTGGCGTAATTCAACCTACACATTGGCACAATTCCGCCAACATCACCGCTTCTTTGGTGACCCGGACGTTGAACCTTCAAACAGCTGTTGTGGCGCCAAAAACAAAATCGTCAGACTCATTTGACGCAGCAATCTAAGTCGCCAGACTCACTTGACGAAGCAGCAACTCTCTTCGCTCGCCATAACTCTTGGAGTTTGCGAAATACTCTCTTCGCTCGACATAGCGCATGGCGATACCAGAACACTCTCTTCGCTCGCCATAACGCTTGGCGGTATCAGAACACTCTCTTCGCTCGCCATAACGCTTGGCGGTACTAGAACACTCTCTTCGCTCGCCATAACGCTTGGCGGTACTAGAACACTCTCTTCGCTTGCCATAACGCTTGGCGATACTAGAACACTCTCTTCGCTCGCCATAACGCTTGGCGGTACCAGAACACTCTCTTTGTTCGCCATAACGCTTGGCGGTATCAGAACACTCTCTTCGCTGGCCATTATTAAGCTTGGCTGTAATGAAACACTCTCTTCGCTCGCCATAGCACTTGACGCTATAAAAATTGTCCGTCTTAACTGACTCACTGGTAGGGGAGTATTGTGGTGACATCTTAATAGGCCAGTAACAACCACTTAACAGGAGCGTACGCTTTTGTCAAATGGATTAGGGACTTCAAACCCAAACATCGCAGATTCGATCCTTGGCGGAAATGAGCCTACGCATTGGCACAATTCCGCCAACATCACCGCTTCTTTGGTGACCCGGACGTTGAACCTTCAAACAGCTGTTGTGGCGCCAAAAACAAAATCATCAGACTCACTTGACGAAGCAGCAACTCTCTTCGCTCGCCATAACTCTTGGCGGTACCAGAACACTCTCTTCGCTAGCCATAACACTTGGCGAGTCCGAAATACTCTCTTCGCTCGCCATAACGCTTGGTGATACCAGAACACTCTCTTCGTTCGCCATTTGGCGCTATAAAAATCGTTCGTCTAAACTGACTCGCTGGTAGGGGAGTATTGTGGTGATATCTCAATAAACCAGTAACAACCACTTGACAGGAGCGTACGCTTTTGTCAAATGGATTAGAGACTTCAAATCAAAACATCGCAGGTTCGATACTTGGCGGAATTCAACCTACACATTGACACAATTGCGCCAACAAGAGAAAAGCTGTCTTATTCGGCATTTATACATGAAAATACTTTTTGATAAACAATGTCAATTTTCTTGGCTAATTATTTTTATATTCTAGGAAGATATATTTTTTAATTCTTATTGCCAATCAAAATATACATTTATTATTATTATTATTATAGCAAGTATTTTGCGAAAAATCGACATCCCAGCCACAAATGTTACGTCCTGCTGCTTTGGTGGCCCACATTTCGACATCCTGTACGTGACTACGGCGCAGAAAGCTGGCGTGACTGATCAACCTCAAGCGGGTGCAGTTTTTGCTGTGACTGGCCTCGGAACCAGGGGAAATCCACCCAATAATTTTGTGGAATGAAAAGGAAATTTTGTATCAGATTAACATTTATGTACACTTCATTCAATTGTTAAAAAAATAATATTGAATGAGAAATAAGGAAATTGTAAAAATAACTGCCAATAAAAATAATTTATTTCTACGGAATAGTGTATCTTGCATACATTTTTTTGATCAATAAATAAATGTAGTAACAATTTTTCTTCTAAAAACAACTGAATATAAAATGAAATGAAGAGATATGCTAGGTGGTTATAATTAAACTTTGATTAAAAACAGCATCATACAATGCAAATGGGTGAACGGATTGCAACGAAATTTCATATAAAGAATATACAACAACGAGATATGCTCTCGGAATTTTGAAAAAAAAATGTCTACTAGAGGGGGTCTTTTCCAGAAAAACTTATTTAACTAGGTTGAAATATGACAGCATAGTTGTTATTTTCCTGGAATATAATTTTTTTCGAAAAAAATTAAATAATATAATTTTTAATTCAAAAAAATGATAAAAGTATTTTCTCTTTCCCCCATTGGGGAAATATATCTTTATTCATTCTTAAGTGGTAAACATTGGAGGATTTGACTCCTGGTCTAAGATTAATCGATGAAAGGTCTGAGATCATTAAACTGTTTTATGACCTCAGAAAGTGGGAAATAACAATTTGTGTTTACAAAAATATTGCTTTCATAAAAAATTCCATATAAATTAATATGTTTAAGAATTTATTGGTAAACAGTTTACAATTTGGAAATAGCATATATATAGAGAGAGAGTGGGGGGGGAGGTAGAGACCAATGCAGAAATCTCGTGATTGTTTCAAATCGGTTTAAACTAGTTAATAAATTAAATGACTTAAAAAAGAATGTTCTCGCATGATAACTCTAAATTTGCGATCGTAGATATAATTTTTACTTTTTTATATTTTTTTATAAGTAACAGTTTTAAATTCATGCGAGTCCTGTGCCATTTCATTGTGTTCAAATCTTTCATGCTTATGATCAATTGATGGTTTCAGAAGAGACAGGTTTGGAAACAGCCAACTGTTTCCATCCATCCACTACAAGGGGAAGGGCACAAGAATATCGATTTAAAAAGTGTTATAACATTAATTGGTTAATAAATAAATTTAATTGAATATAAAATGTTATGGTAATATTAATTCTTTGAATTCGAAAAGAACTATTCAAGATTATGCAGCATGCCAGTGCTGTGTTTTCTTCTTCTTTTTCCTTTTATTGAGAAAAAAGCCTGCTTCCTGTCCTAGGAGCAGCAGGTCTTTTCGTTGATCTAAGCGTCCTGGGTCAGCATCTTGGTTCTGGCATAGTTGCTCCTCACCCTGTGTTCTATCTGTGAGGTGTGTGAAAAAATCATTCCTTGTAATAAAGGGTTGTGAAGTGAATGCGTGAATGTCATTTTGATATCAGCTAGAAGTAAGACTTCTGCCCTCGAATGCTCAGGAGTTTTTACCCTCAGAAGCTACTGCACCCCCTTTCAGTAGTCACACGTGGACACGACATCGTCATTGTTAAAAATGCGTACCGAATGGTAAGAGGATGTAGATTATTTTTTCTGGGAAATTCGAATTTAAACATTCATTTATATTTTGGAGCAATAAACAAGTCCTTGTATTAACTAAAAATTGTGCGATACCTCGACATAGCCAAAGGTCATGTGGGAATCTTGTTGGCCGCAGATGAGCAACCCCACCTAGCAAGAAGGAACAAACTACACTTGATGAAGTTATAACCTTGCAAACAATAAAGAACCTTCGAGAGAAAATGCATATTGGAACAGAAAGAGAATAGGAAAAAAAAAGAAAATAACATTGCGTTTTGCACAATAAGTTGTGAAACATTAAAAATGCATAAAATAAGTTAAATGCGCTGGAGACATCTAAATGCAAAAGCTTTGACATTATGTCCATATTAGAAGCTTTAGTTACTAGAATTTCTATGAGTTCTACAACTTCAAGACATTCAATTTCTTGCCATGAGTTATATTTTCGCCATAGTCAACAGGCTTTGATCAAGTGATTTAAAGATCCTTCTTCGGTACCACACTGTAAAATAAATGTATTAGGTGTGTAACATTTATTAGATATTTAATAGCTTCAGTCGAATTACTTTTCCGATTGCAAAGGATTATTACTTTCTCAAGTATAATTAGTCAAGTTCAAAATTTATCATATCAATTATATATCTATTGCGATATTTTCGAGCATTGCACATCTGCTTTGCTTCCATACTTAGGGGTCATGAATCATGATAAAAGTATAAATAAACACATATACTTTCTGATAAAATCACTAAATTAAAAACTAACCTAAAATTAATAATAAACATATTAGTTAATTTTAAGATTTGTTGAAATGTGATATGAAATTGACAATTTATTAAAAGAATGTCCTCATAACGATGGCTAACGATATACTTCATGCCTAAATCCTCCATTGACGTCAAAGGCTTCATTTTACGATGCTAAGAGTCATGTCCCTCCTCTAGATATCAAGAAACAAAGAAAAATAAAAGATATCTTTGAGTAGATGCACTTTTTACACTTACTTTTATGACGGATATTTTGCTCTCCGAAACAGTTATTTAGAAAAATGAGAAAGCATAACATTCATTACGTAAAACTCTGATATAATGAACCAACATGTGAGTGTGATCTACCAAAGAACATCCTAATTTTAAAAAAATTCATGAATGTAAGCGCGATATTGATTTTATGTCATATGATACAGTCTGTCAAAAAAGTATCCGAACGCTGCTCTTTATTATGATACTAATTTTTACACAATAACATAGCTTCAGAAGTGTGCTCTCTACAAATATATGGAATATTCTTTCATGTAAGGAATCATAT
>JAPMOQ010048956.1:0-16705 GCA_026543055.1 Argiope trifasciata
TTCGTAATTTCAGATGTAAACCAAAATGGTGTTGAATGTCATCAATAGAAATATACTAATATCAATCTCTTTACAGTCAACATTAATCAATTTAGAAATTAATATTTATCTCTTTAAATCAATTTTGTGTATAATTATTCCATAGAATATGATAATTTATTCATTCTTTTTTAACTAGGCTATTAAAATTTGTTTAATGTTATCTACAGAATTGCTTCAATTTATATGATTTTAATAGTATAACAAACGTTTAATTAACTAAGTAAATGTGCTTTGAGACTTTTGATTTAAAAGTTAGTGCCAGTTTACGATCAAATTTCATGATAAAAGCTTTTATGTTGATCTTTTTAATGTTTCAATATACAAATTACGCTTCAGTAAAAATTTTAGCAGCTTGATCATATTTATATTACTCTCCGATCTTGATAGGAAAAATAGAAAGGACGGTTGGAAAAAAATATAGCTATCAGAAAATGTCTTTTACTTTGTAATACAGCTTTTCCTTCATCTAGTGACAAAATAATTTATATTTATTGTAAAATCAAATGATTTTCATGTTTCATTTATTCAAATTTACATTTGGTATCATTTTTAGGTATCTGAAGAATATATTCGAACTATTTCCAATACAAAGACTGTAAAAAAATGAAAGTATAAAAGTAATAAGACAAAAATATAGAGATAAATTTATCATACTAATCCTTCCCTATACAAAATTGCTAAATCTTCTTATAAAAAGCCAAAAGTAGCACGAAAACTGCTTTTACGTTTTCCGTTATTTTATATCCGATTTGTCTTTTTTCTTTGAACAATGAACAGTAGTAAAGCTTATATTTTATAAAAAAATAGCATGTATAAAATCCTCAATAGAATTGCTACCTGCAGAAAATGTGAAATACATATTTTAGCAATTGTACGATTTCGCATAATCTAAAATGTTTTGTTTTGTAGGAATTTTATATATTCTGTTTCTAACGAGGCTATTAGTATTTTTCTGCTTAAATACCCAAAAATTATATTAATTATATTGCTCTTGATTGTTTGTTCTTATCCTCACTGCTATTCCAATTGGGGCCGTGGTAGCCAGGTTCGTAGAGCATCAGTGTTGCAACTGATAGCATGTTCTGACCTCGTCTCGGGCAAAACCGGCCATGTTGACTAATGGCAGTTGGAGCACGTTAAATAAGTTGTGACTGCAATTTCCTTTAAGCTCCCATAACAAATTATACCTCTGGGGGTACTGAATCAGGGAAGAGTCGGTATCTTTTTTGGATCTGAATTTTGATTTGCTGATGGATGAATGAGATTGACCGTCCCCTAAAAAGGGGTGTGTCTTGTGTGTTCGAGCAAAATCGTAATTTCACTTTAAAGGTGCTCGTTATCAACGAAAAGCGCACACGTCTGCATTAATTTGAAAGAGCTCCGCTCATTCGGGCTTGGTATGATCAAGGTGGATCAAGTATGATCACTGGTCCAACTTCGGAAAATTGAAAATAATAATAGATCGACTTCCCCGCTACCAATGTCATTTCATTGGCAAGATATCCTAGGATTCTAGACGAAAGCTAATAATTAAAAACTCAACATATACATTAGATAGTTGCCATAATTTTCTACATGGATTATCGTTTTTTTAAATATTCACATTTTTTGAATTTTTTTAATACAAAAGAATGGAAACACATTTAAAAAACTAAAATATATCATGAATGGCCTAAACATCTTTTGACAATTGGAAGAAAAGGTTTTCTTTAATCAGAAAGGAATATAAAACAAAAACTTTTTTATTTAGAAATGTATCAAATAATATGTTCAAAATTTGGCAGAAAACTTCAGCAATACATATCTAGTTCCTAAACGTGTTTCTATCTTCTATTTAAATATTTTTGTTCGACTGATAAATAACAGGCATATTAATATTCTTTCACACATCGAAAAGCTAAAACAACTGAAATAATTTGATAAGTATTTATTTTTTTACGCGCTTAACCAAAACATGTGTATCAAATTTTTCCAGATTTTTATATTTTGTTGTTACTTTAAGCATTAAATTCACAATTGTATTCTTAATTCTCTCCTAAGAAAGCATCCAGATGGGCATTCTAACTATTGTCCAAAATTTGATAGGAGCCTAAAAATTTGTCTGTAATCCTATTATAAAATTTTATTTTTCTAGCTCTAAGCTATTATCTGTTATCTTGCCGGCATAAAAATATAAACAATAGCAGAAACAAAATGGCAGGATTCAAAGAAGTTTTAAATATGGATATTTGCTAAAATCTAGAGTTATATCTTTTCGACGATTACAATATCTCCTCGTTATTTTGAATACAAGAAATTAAAAATGTAAAATGTTATTAATATTTTAAAATCATATTTCTTAGATTCTGTAATTTAGAATTAATTTCTATTATAGTAATTTTTCAAAGCAGGTATCAATACATATCCAAATTCACAATATATAAAAATAAAAGTTCATAAAACTGATTCTAAAGATGCTGTAAATCTTAATTTTGTTTGATAGTTAAATTATCAATGAGAAATAATTATGAAATAGCATCATTTCCTTTATATTCGTCAAAAAAAGGAACGGTGGTTTTGTTCAAGAGTAGATTATTTTCTACTAGCCGCCTTTGGTGACCAGCTAGTTCACCATGAGTAATGCGTTTTAAAATTTTCAAATAAATCATATATTCATTTGCCAAACTTTAAGAAATAATTAAAGTTAAAAGATTCAGTTATTAGTAGTTAAAGAGCCGGTAACTTTAATCGGAAAAACTTTTTGAGTTAAATGCTCTAAAAATTTATCGATTACTCTTACCAAATATTAAAAATGTTTTTTTAGGTGATATTGCCAAAATGTTAAATATGTTTTTTAAAGAAAGCGAAAAAGGGAAAAAATTATTGAATTAATGATACAGATATTGCAAACGATTATAGAAATATGCCATTAAGCCGGGATTTCAATGCATATCCTGTCTAAATTCAATCAGGTTTACTGTAAATAAAGATAATTTATGGAATTAATGATATAAATATTGCAAACAATCATAGAAACCTTTGCTTTGCATTTATTTTTTAAGAAAATATCACATTTTATGTTTCTTTTATTTTATCCAGTCACGTGCTAAAAGTTGCATAGCTTTAGATGTGATTTGCGGTGATAGTTGTTTTTTTATTTGAACTTCCGGCATTGTTTTATTTTATTTTATCCAGTCACGTGCTCAAAGAAACATGGTTAAAATATTTCTTTAAAAATTCGCTAAAAATAGAGGCTTATGTTATACATTAAAACACTGAAACCATTAGAAAGCTAATTTTTTTTATCTTTAAATTGATGTTAAAATCATGTTTGTCCGATAATATTTTCGGAATTTATAGCGGAAAAACGTCGAAATTTCGCTTAAATTTTAATTAATTCAAATTCTAATTAAAAATTCGAAAAAAGGGCTCCGAAGTGCACATTCCCGACCTCCAAGGTATACATATGCCAAATTTGGTAACTGTAGGTCCAACGGTCTGGCCTGTAGAGCGCCAACACACAAACACACACACATTGAGCTTTATTATAAGTATAGATGGAGCATGTAGATTCATTTTTCTGTAGCGCAAATTTAACAAGATCTTTAAGTAACTAAAAAATGCAGGAGCCGGCTCATAGAAAAATGAATTTAATGGCGATATTTAATAATCTCAAATGTATCTCTTATTTCTCAACACATATTAATTTTAAGAAGTATCTGATTCTCGATATTCCATGTAATAATATGCATTAGAAAAGTTTAAAAATCACAAATTGTGGGAATTGTAAATAATAACTGCAAATATTCATAATGTATCTAACTTTTTCTAATGTTATTTCAATGAAAATAAAGTTATTACAGTAAAATACATTATGGTTGTTGTTTCGTATTTCACTTGTTGTAGGAAACTCGCTGACTTAGTCAGTCAGTTTAATCCAGGAGGGCTTCTTTTGTTTTCAGTAGCGTCATATACGGCCAAGAGCGTATCATAGCTAGCTACTCATGCGTCACAACACTTTTTACGGGATGGATCTTATTTTTATTAATCACTCATTCACATAGAAGATGACATCCACATTCGCCTGCACGACTCCTTTATACCTAGTTGCTCTTTCAAACACCACGCAGACAGAATACAAGGAGAGAACTTCCATATTGGAGCCAGGACTCGAACCCAGGGTGCCCAGGTCATGGAGAAGACGCACTACTCCGACACAGTATATATTGTAATTACTTAGATTAAAATTTTGGCATTTAGATACAATTTCTGAATTATTCAAAACTGTTGTATTAGAAAATGAAATTTAAAATGACTCACGAATAATGTTAAGATAATACTTAATAATTGTGGAGTTTTTCACTTTGTCAGTTTGTGAATTTTTCAAAAGTAAATTGGATTATTATTTGCCATGGTGAACCAAGGATTTAGATGAGAAATAATATCCAATATAAATCGTATTAGGAATATTCTGAAAAATTGAAATTTGAATTAATTATTTGGGTTTTTTTCTTTATGACAACGGGAAGATAAGACACCGTGGATAAAATTCCCATTCCCAGGCTCAATTTAAAATCAATTTCTATTTTAGAGTAAGATTAATTTCAATTGAAAGTCGATTACTACTACCACTAAGAAATCTAAATGAAACGAAATCGTTACGAGGGAGAGGTGCAAAATAATCCTATAAAACTAATTTCGAAAGTAATTATTTCTCCTCAGTTTTCCTGTAACGCTGAATCAGAAAAGATAAGATGAACTTAAGTGATCCACTTTCCACTCCAAAGATCCATACACCTCAAGGCAATGCTATTTAATTACCTCATTCCTTTAAAGGAACCTCTTGGAAATCAGCCACTTTTACTTTGATGTATTTAAGTTGGAAAGATATCCTTTTTTCTAGAGAAGGTAATTATTTATTGAACCTGTATCAAATACGATGGAAGGAAGAAAAATATCTTGCTCTTTAGTTCGAGGATTTTTAAGTTATTGAAAAGAAGATAAATGATGTTTGTTTCATTTTCAAAAGGCACGATTTTCTTTTAACATTGACTGGGTTTAAAAAGTTAAATTCATTTTCTCAGTGAACCATGAACAATTGAATTTCTTAAGAGTATGTAGTAATCTTCAAAATTATATTAAGTTATTTTAATACGTACATTAAGACTTAATACTTGAAATAAAAATATGATTTATAAAGGTTTTTGACTTTCATTTCATGAAAAAAATGGGAGCCTTTTCTTTAAAAAAATCAGATTTTATTTTAAATGCTGCCTATAATTGCGAAATGTATCATTGTTAATCATAAAACTTTGGGATTTGTCGAATATCCAAAACTATCATGAACAATGACAAACTAATATATACGTATTAAAATACTGTAAGTGAATCAACAAATCTAAACAATTATTATCTCAACTGAAACAAATCCATGCATTTCTTTTCATCAACTTTGATTTAATTATAAATGTACTGTGAATTAATTAATTACCTTTTCAGTAGACATCTTATTCGCAACAAGAACATTTAGATCTGTACTTTATTCTCACAATATTTCAGGAGGCAAAATTGAGTATATTGCTTGAAGGAAACATCAGGCACTTGGAGCTTAAATACCCGATTACTTCATGAGCAGTTCTGATATATCACAACACCTTTCATAACATTAATTCCAAATTCGAAAATATGATTTAAAAAATGTGGCAAACTACATAAGGCGAAAATTTTCATTATAATTTTAAATTGCAAAGAACAATAGTTAAAACAAAGTCTACAATAAGTAGTTTTTTTATAACTTTCCATAAAATTATGAGCAAATCAGACTAAAACGCAAGACGTGAGGTGCGAACTAATGTAAGATGGCTTACCTGTAACAGATCCGATCATCTGAATTCTGAGATGTCTCAGTTTGATAACAATTAAACTGTTTAATTTGAAGCCAGAGTTTAATTGTGAAGCATTCAATAAATAATTTATTTGTTAAGTATTAAATATATAATTTTATTGCTAAGCATTCAATATGCAACAATAATCAAGCTTTTCAGAAATATAAAATCGCTTTAGAAACATAATTGAAGAAAATAAAGTAAGAGGAGTCATAAATTTGTGTCATATTATATTATTTATAAAATAATTCTTTACAGATATAGTGGTACAGAAAGAGAATATTAACATAACAAATCAATGTAAAAAATGACTTGAGCATTAAAATATTCGGCAAGAGATTAATAAATATCATTCTGAAAAAAATATGTACTATCCGTAAACTTAATCACAGTGTCCATAAATAGCAACAAAAATGCAAATTATCAAACAATTTGAGTAGCCATTTATTCATGTTTCCTATGTAAAATTGAATTTATTAATAAAATATCTATTTTTAAAATATTCCTTAAGTAAATTAATTCGATTGAAAAGTTTAGAATCAATTATATGATTATGTCTATTTCGCTCAATGTTAAAAATATTTGTTATTATTTTTTAAAATATAAAATATATATTTAATTCAAAGAGCACGTTATTTAATAAAATTAAATAAGCCACAAAATTTGTAAAGCCATAAAGTTTGATACTATAGGGTATTGCCTTCATTTCTAATTTGTTTAATGACTTCAATTAATTCAAAGCATTATTAATAAAATGATAAGTTGTATTTGAGAAAGAAATCACTTTGTAATGTGCAAGTAATACAACATTGGATCGAAAATAATATAAACCAATGTAACTTGTAATTCAATTTATGTTTTACCATAAATTGGATTATAAGTGCTTTTTTATGTGAGTGACTGTATTTGAAAATTTCAAGTGCTCTGTTTCCATAAAATAAGGAACACGCTTTTAATCGATGCTCTTGTAAAACGTTTTGCGGATAATTGGATTACAAGTATTTCTATATACGTATTTCTGTAATGTAAAATTGTATTGTTCTTCTTCAATAAATCTAGTTTTCGGATATCCTATCACAAATACTCCGAGAAAAACAAATAACATTATTTATTGACTGACTCTTTCCTGGAACATATCCCAATTGTGCTTCATCAATTTTCTTCTGAGTAATTTTGACAATATATTTTTATTGCTTATGGCTTTTGTTACAGGCAAACCCGCTTCCGAAGTTAGTGATTTCAAGCATTTAGCCCATTTTGTTTCAGTAGCGCCATCTCGGACAAAGAGTACGTTTTAACTATTATTTTGCCACATTCCTTTTACCGGGACAGACTACATTCATACATTAAATGCAGTCATCCACAGATTATAATTTAGACCTAGATCAAAGAACTATCATCTTTGATATTGTTACGAGCCTGTGGTTTTGCTTTCCCGCGTTAAAACTGTCATCCTACGGAAGACAGATTGACAGTAATCTGCATTGAATAGTGAATGGGTGTAACGTCAGAAGTCCCAAGGCTTGGCGACAAACTTGGCTACAATTTTGCGACTTAGCGGCAAATTTGGCAACTTTGACGACAAAATGAAAAGTGCTGAAACATCAAGAATTTTTCCGATCCGTCCAATAGGAGACGAAATACATCCAGAATTCACCTGATTGGTCCAGAAGATGTTAGCCCCGCCTCCCGCCAGTATATATAGAACTAGTCATCTGAAGTGGTGTGAAGTCAGTCAAGTCAAAGCTTAGCAACAGAGAAAAAGAAAAGGGTTGGAATTAATCGAGAAGACCTAGAGATACAGAGGTCTTGAACTGAGGAATCCTGAACGGAGGACTGATGTGTGGCATATACTGACGAAGCTTGCATCGTGTGTCGTAGCCCGTTGTATCGCCGTCGGGAACGGAGCTGTCCCGAACTGAGGAATAGTCAAGTTGTGCGAAGTAGTCAGTTGGCAGCGAAGGCAAGAAGAGACAGAGAAATAGTTTCAGCCTGTTCTGGAGAGACCTACTTGGTGTAAAGTGAATCCCTTAAAGATTCCATCTCCTGCTGAATTCTGTCTGGCCGCTTTGTGAACTGTGGACATTGTCACTATGGAATTTCTGCCAGTGGATTGCTGCTGCTATTGAGGGTTGCGATTTGTAGTGTACTGTCCTGTGTGTATCCAGTTGCTTGTGCTCAAGAAGTTCAGTCTAGCATTTATCATCACTTGCTATGTTGTATTTTTATGTATTTAGTCATTTTTCTGTATCTTTCAAATTCATTGTTGTGTACTTTTGTTTTGTTAATAAAGTGCACCTACATATATACCAAACCGGAAAGGGGCCACATGAGCTCTAGAAACGGAGGTGTGGTGTGGTGTTAAATGTTAAAAATGTCCTGTGTGTTCGTCTCGGCTGTAAATAGTTGTCTCCTGTACATAGTTGTGTGTAATTATTTGTCGCTTTGCGCTGTCCTGTCTTCGTCCTGTAAATAAACGCCTGTGTTGTGTCGTCTACTAAAGGACTGATCATTGTGTGTTCATCATCATCATCTTCTCACACCATACGCACCTACTATACAAGGGAAAAAAATCTAGCCCGACGGATTAATATAGGAAATCCGTAACAATATAGCATCTTCAATATTATTGTCTTGGTTTGCGGGACTTTGAGGCACTGTCATATTTATAAGTGCACTGGCTGAAATGTATACAGAGAGTCGTCGACCGTCAGAGAAAAAACTCTAAACCAAGGCATGCGAATCCATGCCCTAACAATTTGGATATTCCGGCCATCATCACTTTTTGTGTTGGTTAATGTTTTTATGTTGAAATTCTTCTTTTCTTGTGTGGTCATACCTACGCTTCTTTATTAATAATGATGTAAATTATGATCGTAAGTTAGAAAAATTATCGTAGAAATTTATTATCTTCTGCATCATGTTTGCATTGGACCGACTAAATTTGATTCAACCTATGTTCCATTTCAGGGCATATTTATGCTTAACATATGAAAACAAATCAAATGAAAGCTATTATATAATACATATAAATCCAGAGAAATCAAAACTTGCATAGCGATTTCTAATAAGTTTCTTAAGATAAATCTTTGTTACAATTGAAAATCACCAGGAACTTGTTATACCTCTTTTTTTATAATTTCTTGGCTTACAATGATGGGTTTTACTTTATGTTTTCAATAGAAAAAAATTTTTCAAATATTTTGAGAGATTCGGCAAAAGGAAATTTAGTGAACAATTTATAATTTGAGTTTACTTCATGTTTTGCTTTTATTGATTTCAGCTGGTTTAATAAAACTTATCAATATAAACAAATTTCTTACTCACAAGTGCTCTAATTTCCAATCAACTTTAAACAAATTGTTGTCAATTTGTAAAAAAAAAATTTTGTTTTCTTATTCGTTCTTTTTATCCCCCTGAATTCTTATTTAATCCACCTTTACACGATATATTATTATATTTACGTATAGTAAGTAAATAAGGATGTGTTTTGGCTGAATTTGATCCAAATATAGTTTTTGATTAACTATATTGAGTAAAAATCCCTAAATCATACAGATTTTGATAAAATACTTTTCTTTATCTGCTCATTTCACCTTTCCATTATTACAATAATTATATCATTATTATATTTCATTATGAACATTTATTCAAATTAATTAAAATTGCCCCAACCCATACACAAAAGTTCCGTTGGCTTACATAAATCCTGGGCTTTCTTCATAATCCTAATGAAGATTAAGCATATATATATGTGCACCAGATGTCCAGTAACATGTTCAAATCAAGGACCCAGCATATTTTGAAATGGTGGTTAATGTTACTTTGAAACTCTTCATAAATCTGAAATTAGTAATTTGGTATCTTAGTTAGAACGTAAATGCAATAGAAAAACTCCAAGTCATTTGAGACTAGATTCTAAAATCACAGGGCAGATGCCAGACCAATAGAGTACCAAAATTTCGACTTTGGGAAGTAATTATTTTGACATTCCAAAAGATTATCTAACTATTGAAACCCTTCAAATCAGCTGAAGGCCTATTTAATGTCACTTCTGGACACTTTTTTCTTCAAAGAAACTCTGATTCACCGATATGGTAAATGTATGAATCTTTTGTTCATCCTGAAATGCAATAAGAATTCTAGAAAGCTGTTTGGTAATAAATGCATTTTATTTTGATCAATTATGACACAGGTTTATGTATGAGACAGTCAACATATATACCGATAATTTTCGTCATACAGGGGATTTGGGCTCACGCCTAAGAGATGCGAACCCAATGCTCTGCAAATCAAGCTTCCTGTTATTGTTATTATTTTTTATGATGGATCAAAGCTTTAAAAAACTCTCACTCGCATGTTTCTTCCAGTTTCTTAAATATATAGCAATTTACCTTACATTATTCAGCGAATTAGGCAATTTACTTAATTTTGCTTACCTGGATGAATTGCCAACATTATGTTGAAACAAGAGCTAATCTAGAATTATAATGTAATAATCCACATGAATTGTAACATAAATAATCCATTATCTATTAAAGTAAAAATATTTAGCAAATAATACAAGCACATACAAAACTTAAGCACAGACTTATCTTAAAAATTCGGCTTAATCCTTAAAAGGGCACGAATCAAATTTATTTACTATAGAAAATGGAGCAATAAAAATTTTAAACATTTTCAAATGCATCAAATACCAAGATAAATTATACCTCGTGAGTTTGTCAAGAGTATTTTATAATTTTAATCAAAACCAGATGTGTTTAGTCACTGCAAACACTTCATTTTAATCATATGTTATACTCAATCAAAAATTATTTTGGTACTAACCCATCTATACGGATAATTAATTAAATTAGTAAATACTGAAGCATGACAAAATGTTAAAAACATCTTTACTTTTAACTAAATATCGTCAAATTGCTTTTGCCATCTTTACTAATTATGATCCATAAATAAGGAAAACATCTAAAAAAAGTGTTTCGCCCAACTTGAACCATCCGGTTATTTTTATTCTTCGATTCGAAATCCTCATTGATCGTGATGTTCCTATTAGCAAAGCAATAAAAGTTGTGGGAAAAAGGACGATTCAGGAAATGGTCCTGAAACTTCTCTTAAGGCTAATACGAATAGTTTCGACAACATGTAAAAAGTTGTTAGAACATCTTTAGCTAGCGAGTTAGGAGAAAAGAGGAATCAAAGTCTTTTTCGAAGAAAGTGACAAAAATGCTTAAGAAAGTTGGTTACAATTTCTAAAACGTAACAAAACTTATAAAATTAATACTTATGACTTTAAAAATTTATACAGCCTCGAAAATTTAAATTTTTTTGAATTTTTAATTTTAAATATTTAAATGAATTTTTGAATTTTGAATATTTAAATGACGATTCATTGATAAAAATAACCGGCTGTTAATGCAATTTTAATATAACCGAAAAGTATGTTTTCAACGGTATTAATTTTTATAAACAAGGTGAAGGCATTCCAATGGGCGCAGGTTTCTCGAGAGCTTTAGCTAATATTTTCCTGCATTATTACGAGAAAAAAGTAATTTAATAAATGGTTGAAGATTTGTCGATGATTTAAATTTGTTTAACTTAGAGGATACCAATATTGTTACAAATTGCTATCCTAAAGAATCAATTCTGGCAGAAACAAATAATCTTGAAGTTACTTTTCTGCAATTAAAATCGAAATTGCTAATGATAAAATAATAGTTGGTATTTATAAAGAAAAAGACGAATTCAGCTTTAAATAAGTAAACTCTGCAATTATCACCCTAATCTTAGCTCTAAAATTTTCAAAAAAAATAATTTGCTCACATTTTTAAAAAGTTAAAATAGTTTGTAATAACAAAATTTCATTTGTAAAAGAAACAAATAATTATATTAAAAATTTAAACAATAATTTTTTTTCCAAAAACTATGGCAATATTGATTTTTTAAAAAAGAAAAAAAATGATGAAATATTAACTTTTAACTTAAAATCAAATGGTATTTCGGTTATTGACTCAGCTGATGGCGCTCAGAACCTTCAATTTTTTTCTCTGCTTGGTAGGGTATTCAAATAGAATAGTTGTTGGGATGCTAGGTTGAGATTTCTTCACCAGTTGCTGGTATGTTCTTTTCTTTTTCTTTTCTTAATTATTGGGTCGAATATTTTAATTATTGTTTGAATATTTTTATGTAATTATATTTTAAATATTTTTGTATATATTTTTGCTTTATTTCGTGATGAGTTTGATGTTGCTTTGTTTCGCTGTTAAAGTGGTGTATCTCTTTTGCATTAGTTTTTGGGTCGCGAGGGGTCAATATCAATTTAATAGTTAAATCTATACACTAAATTTTATTTATTTATTGCTACTGTAAATACCGAATTCATTTGTACGTGAACACATAGAAAGATTTAGCTTTTCTTTAATGGATTTTTAAAAATTTCATAAAAATCAACTTCATAAAAACTTGGGCTGAAATCTAGAAACTTAATTTCATTAGATTATCTAAATAAATGTGTGCATCAATGTGTCCACAGGCAGTCAGATAAGCTGGCATAATGTAAGAATTGGTTTTCGGAATTCAGAAAGGTTTTGAACATAGATATTTATTGAAATGTTGAGTATGGGTATTTTAGTTATTGTTCCATACCATAAAGAGAAAGTAAAAAGCGGTTAAAATGTTTCTGTAATCGATACAAAACTTTATAAATTCGGAAGAAAATAAATAATAGCAATCATTACAGTAGCCAATATCTTGTTACAGTTTAGAAGGAAATATAATAGTGGTTTGAATTGAAAATTCCCTTTCAGTTTGAAGAAAAGTTTCTTTTCTTTTCTATAGCTAAAGTAAAATCTTATAAACTTTGTTTGTGTTCCTTTAAAGAATTTGACTTAAGGCACTTTTCTTCTGTTCCCATGGCCAGGCCACAAATTGATCGACGCCCATTTCAATCGCCTCCAGTACATTAGAGCTTGTCCCGGATAGTTTCTTTAGATTTCCCCCAGTGAAAAAGGAAAGAAACGAGATAGCTGCAAAGACAAGGGCGGTCGGGAGGAGGGCGTCCCATTACCGCCCCATTTCGACGTAACGGCCATTTTGAGGGAAATTCATTTGAATATTGTTAGCCCCGGCGAGGAGACCATCCAGACTGCGACAGATTGAAGCAAAAACAGCGTCAGTGTGCATTCCGGGACCTTTTGATTAAAGCATTATGTAGTCCGCTTCCGGTAAGGACAGAATCGATGGAGAGTTGCAGAAAAGCAGAGCGGTGGGGCGCAGCGAGGAATGCTGGGAGGAAGTGAAATGAAAAGAGAAATTCAGAAATTCAGAACGGCACTAAAAAGAAGTAGCGAGGAAACCGTGTACAGAAACTGATAATAATTTGGATTCTTTTCTTTAAAGAGAGTAGCGTAATTTGTTTTACGCGATTGTGAATCCTTTTTTTTATTTATTTATTTACTAAGTTATTTATTTCAGTAGGAATTACGAAACGTGTTAAATAAGTGTGTCGTGGTGATAATTTGAAACAATTAGGATTGTTTTGTTTGCTGAAATATTTTCGCTTGTTAAACTGAAATGAATGAATTAAAACGACACTAATTGCTGACGCCTCAACGAATTTAGTTCGTTTCCGCAAATAAAATTAGAATTACCCGCATTTATTGCAAAATCAATGAAGGCTGTTTTAAAATAAAACTATCAAAAGAAAAATTAACTCGATTGTTTTGTCCGAAATTAAGGAATGCTATTTTTTAATGATAGTCGTAAAAGTTTCAAATAACGTTTTCTTTCTATTATTGCATTTAACACTAATTTGGCAAATGGCAGGAAATACATCATTGCTCTTAATAAAATGTGTAAATAAATAGAGAAAAATGTAGTACATAAATATATTAGTTGATATACGGAAATATAGTGTTTCTGTGCTTCAGTAGCATTTTAAATATTCTACATTTCTAAAATGCGTCATAAAAAATGCAAATTAATTCTAGTTAATGTACAAAAATGTGGTATTTAAGTTATTTTAATGAATATTTAAAAAATAATTCCCAAATAGAGAAGCTGATATTTTCTGACTAACAGTTTTAAGAAAAGAAATTTTCACCATAAGACTCAAAGCAAGTGTACAATAAAATTTTCATTTTCAAAAGTCTTAATAAATGCTTTTGAGTTTGAGTTAAATTTATCTAGTATTTTTATGCATAGATATTAAGTCTTTTTTTATATTTAATTACCTATCTGGTAAAATAAATTATCCAAGGAATTAAGCAATGGAGTTGATAACATTTTAAAAACTCTAATATTTTGAAATTATTTTTGAAGCTGTAATCGATTATGTCGTTCTTTTGATGATTTGAACTGAAAAAAATCCGTGATATTTTTTTACTATTTTTAATGCTTAATATGCAATGAAATATGTAATATTATATAATGCAATTAATATCAATGATGGAGATTAAACCTAACTGATTTAAAAAAATTATTATTAATGCCTGTTTTCTGCAAAATATATATTGAATAACATTTACACATATTAATGCATGCCTAAAAATGCAAATACAATTATAATTATAGATACAGAATCAAAATTTTATGAAAGTCCATACTTAGTCCATAAAACTTAGAGAGGAATCAATGTTTGTTTTCCAAACGTAGCCTTTCTATCCTTTTTATTCTCCTGATTATTGTCATGATATTCGAAAAATATAAATGAAATAACTGAAATAAGTAAGATGATGTTTATCACAAAATGAGGTCACAATAAGCCACGAAGGCTCAAATATTATATTGTCCCTATAAGAATTAATATGCTTTATCTTGAATATTGTATTTCTAACTAATCATTAGGCAATGTAAATATCATTATGAACATTATGCAAATGATGAGTCTGTTTCCAGTCCATTTAGCAAGGATAAACATGCCTTTATATTTATGGCTATACTTCCTAAAAACCAACGAAATAAATGTGACTTTGGATATCAAGTGATTAATCTAAATTATTAAAAAACTTATATATCAAATGTTACCAATAAATAACAGCTGAAATAGAATTTAGAGGTTATATGTTAACTCAAAGAATTGCTCTAGATATCTTGTTATTCAACATTTTTAACATTGAATATGGAAGCAATCTGAATACGTTGGGAGGAATTGATATGTTACATAGAATATATAGAGTAAAACCTGGTCAAAATTCAATACACATTGACAATGAAAAATACTATTTACTTTGGGAACTTAGAATCATCGAAACCAGGAAAAAAATTAATGAAAGAAATCATGAGATTTGCACTTAATATTGATAATATTTTTGTACTAAAATTACATTTTCATGAAAAATCAATGAACATCTAGATATTTTTATGACTTTCATTAAAATAGACATATTTTTCAAGGAAAAAAAAACATTGAAGCGACACACATGCATGAATCAAGCAGAAAGAATAAAACATACAATGATACAGATTCTTCATTAATCCCCGTTATTTTCTAAAAAGATTAAGATGGGGAGTTTTCACAGACATTTCACAAACTGAAATCGTCAAACTCCTATTGTATATAACTCTTCACATATAAATCATCTATGTTATAATACGCTGAAAATAAAAAACTTATAATCAGAATGACCACAACGATTTTTTTTTTTGAATTTCTAGATCTTTTTTCAAAATAGGAGAAATAAAATCTGAGGAAATCGTAACAAAAATGCTATTGTTGAAGTCTAGGAAACACATTTAATGCATTTCTATACAATCATCATTAGTTGCAAAAACCTTCAAAGTATAATCCATTATTTTACCAAGATTGTTGTAGCAAAGTATCATCAATATCTACAGTTACATTTAACCACTCTTTCTTATTACTGACTTGGTTCCACGGATTTATATCTCCATGCACAAACTAATAGTTAAAACAGTGCTTGTTTTCTTTGTGTTACCTCGTATTTTCAAAACTAGAATATCCTCACAAACGAAATTTGAGCTGCTACAACAAAATACACTTCTCAAAAGATAATTATAATAAATAAAACAAGCAATAATTATTTTTTGTGAAGTAAGTACTGGTAAACCAGCAGCAAACTATGGGATGTTATGAATATTTTGAAAGCAGATAAGCATTAATTAAAAGAAATAAAAAAGGTGTTTCATGTATTTACTGAAGAAAAGGTTACTTTAACTTAGTAACTCTCTAAGCTGTTGTTAATTTTAATGAATAATTATTAATCATTTATATGCTTTTGTTTAGCATTTAAAAAAAAGAGAAAAAAAATCTAGTTTCTTTTATTACGCAACATTTTTTAAAATAAAGTTTTAATCGTAATCAAAATGTATTTAAGAAATGTTATAAAAACGGCTTCAGTATTTTTTATAGCAAATATTAAAACTTTAATTCTTTTATTTTTTTAAAAAAGGCTATTGAATGAATATGAATTTAAAGAAACTTCAAAAATGAAATAGAAGGAATATAATTTTTTTCCTTCGGATTTTTAATAAAGTGTGAAATTTTTCAAGCAAATTTTTTTGAAAAAATCATAGTCCACGTTACTTTGCTTACTCCATCTATAAGGAGTAATACGCCATCATCCCCATGATAGTTTTCGAATTTTCTGGGAAGAAATAATGTCACTATATTCTCAGCCTCCTTATTACACTCAGTGTTTACTTCATTTATCTCTTTCGCCTTGTTTCGCATAAAGTTCTTGAAACAACTATTTTAAATGCATGTATAAATTAAGCTTGAAAAATAATTATATTTTTTGCATTTGCAGTTAAAATCTTATTTGCTGTCAAAATTGTTTTTG
>JAPMOQ010048956.1:16805-27836 GCA_026543055.1 Argiope trifasciata
TGTGTGTGTGTGTTTGTGTGTGTGTGTGTGTGTGTGTGTGTGTGTGTGTGTGTGTGTGTGTGTGTGTGTGTGTGTGTTTGTGTGTGTGTGTGTGTGTGTGTGTGTGTGTGTTTGTGTGTTTGTGTGTGTGTGTGTTTGTTTGTGTGTGTGTGTGTTCTTTTGATTATAACAATTGCAATAACTCAGAGTGCTCACCAATAATTCAACCAAATTTTTTTTCATTTATTTTCAACTTCATCTATCGATGCTTCTTTTCACATTTAAATTGTATTATATAACTTCACATACATAATAATAGATAACAATGATGTAAATTTTAGATTTGTTCAATAGTTAGATTCCTATTTTCTACCATATTTGAAACTTTTATTTTCTGTTAAATAATGCAAAATCTTTTTCTGCCTTAGCCTTAAATATTATGCTAATGTGGACTCATGTAATGTCTTGATTTCATGTTTCAGGAATAGGATAACATCATAGTTTATTTATATATTCAAGGTCTAATAGTCAAATTCCTCCCAGTAGTGCAGTATGGAATTTCAGTAATTCAACAACACCCGGTATTTTCAGATTATATCAGAACATTAATTTTTTTTACGATTCCGCTACGATACAAAACCCGAAATATATTCGTTTCCAAATTAAGGGTGTCATTTCTGAATTGTTAAATTTCGAATTTAGATTTTGAATAATATACGAAAATTCTATAAAAAGATTTGAGCCAAATAAGCCTACAAATTTATAAGGGAAAAAATGCTCCGGAAAAATATAGAAAGTAGAATGCTAAAATGTTACATTCATAAATCAATTTTTATTCGAGGATTTGTTTCAAATAATTTAATTTTTATATATCATGTTTTGAAGTAATTTGATTTTTCTAAATTGGCTAAACTGAATTTGAATTGGTTTCTTTTTGAATTTTAATTCAAAATAATGAACATTGCTTTCCAGATTACTGTTTTCTGCTAACAAATATTAATTTTTAGAAACAGCAATGAACTAATATGAGGATTGATACCATTAAAATACGACCTGCCTAAAAGTTCGGTTCATATTAAATTTGTCATGAAGAAACATAGCTATTTTAAAATTATAAGAAAGTTTTGGGATGAGAGTACCTGTTCATTTGTCATCGTTCTCATTGTCGGATAAAAAAGGATATTTTAAGATTCGACTCCAAAAAGCCTTTTTGGAAATTCGAAATTCGATTTTTATAAAAAATATCTTTGTAATAGATTTTAAATATAAATTTAATTCTACAATTTATAAAATGAAATCATTGAAAATCAAATCGGCAAATAATTTGAAAAATCCAATAAAACTATCTAACAACATTGAGAAAATATGTGAATAATGTTTCCCCTCTACATTGTCACGAAATTTTCCTTTTGGGTGTATTTGTAGACAACCCAATAGCCAGGATCTTACAAAAATCTAGCTCTTTTTTTAAAAGAAGTTAAAACTCTAGAGTTTCGAAAAGCAACAGCACTTGCATCAATCAACTAGGAATATTTAATTAATCACATTAACAGCGTGATGCAATCGCTAGCTCAGCAGCTTGCCAGTTGTCCAAAATTCCTTGAGTGCTTGCTTTTTTAAAGTCTCCACACAGGAAGTAACGAATCTCTGGAAATATCTCCAGGCGTCTAGGAAAAGCTAGTCTCAGGTGATAAAATGTACAGAGTATCTGATTTTTTTCTAAAAAAATATTTTTATCGCCAAATTGCCAACTTTTTTAGAAAATCGTCAACTTTTGTCGCCAAGGCCACTATATTTTATTTCAAGTCACCTACTTTTGTCGCCATGCTCGGAGAACTTTGATACGACACCTGGCAGCATCCAATAAGAATGAATTTATAAACTTATAACAGTTTGTTAAAATTTAATGAGTAATAAGTAAGATAACATGAACATCACATGAGCAGTTTAAAAGTAAAATGTACATTTTAGTTCACCGTTTTAAATACTTGCTAGAAACAAATGTTATCACAATTAGATTCCTTACGTTCTTCTCACTGTTAAATTGCCTAGTTGGTACAGTGTCAGGTAGCGAGTTCTGTCCTCGTCTAGGTCAAACGGCTAGTTGGCTGATGACAGTTGGGGCACGTTAAATATGACGTGACTGCAAATTCCTTCAAGTCCCCATAACAAATTATAGTCCTGGGGATACTGAATTAGGGATGAGTCGATCTCTGATTTGGGTATAAATTCTGATTTGCGAACGGATGAATGAGTGTACGTATGGGTTCGACAGCCCCTTAAAAAGGGCTGTGTCATTCGTGTTCTAGCGAAGTCTTAATTTCACCTTAACGGTGATGGTTAACAAAGAAAAGCGCGCACTTCTACTTTAATTCAAAAGGGCTACTCTCATTCGGCTTGATATCGCCAAATGGCATTAGACCGATCAGAAATTAAAAATGAGTATTATAAGATTCGATTCAAAATAGTTCCATTCAATCTTTGTAACTCGAAATGATAAGTTAATAAAATAAATGAAACGTATTTTTTATAATAGATTTCAAACAGAAATCTAATCCTAGAATTTATAAAAAAGGATCTTTCAAAAAAATTTGCATATTATATGAAAAATATCTAAACTGTATTGATAAAATATGTGAATAATGTTGCTCCTCTATATGCTTTGATCCAATGAATAATACAAAAGTGATCAATTTCAAAACTAAGCGTGCATTTTAGATTACTTTTTTTAAATACCTAACGGCAAACTTTCAGTTGCAAGTGACGTTTAACGTGTTGCTAATATCTGTGCAATTGATTTGAAAGGAAGACAAAATCCATGTAACCTGAGGAATGGCTTTGTTGAATTTCTTTCAAAAGTAAATCCTTCAACTTTTCAAGTGACGGTTAGGTTGCTGGCGATGCTTCAGGCGCAAGAAATCTAAAGTTTCATTTAAAAAATAAAAGGAAAAGAATGGAAAAAAGGGCGTTTGTTGAGATACGATTCTTATTTTTTTTCTCCTTTTTTGCTTTTTGAATAAATAGAGACGAACGCAAGAAATTCAAATAGTAAAGAAACTATTTTGTTCTTAAGGATAAAATGGCACCGTTGTCATTAAAATAGTTCCCTTTTTTGAAAGCAGTGGATAAGACAGACGATGAAAGTTTAAAAACTTCGACTTTACCTTATTATAAAATGCCTTAGAAGAAAAACTGTAATTGACATTTCTGTTTTGCGTCACCAAGTGAACTTAAAAAATCTGTCAGTTTGCTCTTTAAAACCGTTACAGCTCTTTTATTTTCATGTTTCTTTGTTGTAACATCGAAAAAATAATAGTTTATTGTCATGTTTTGTCAAAAACAAGTTGTCAGAATATGCTATTTTATGTAAAGGAATATGATAAGTAATTCTACTATGGTTTTTTACGAAAGAAAAGTAAGATTTTTTTTATTAAAATGAAGTAAAATTGGAATTTTTTTCCTCTCTTTTTTACATATGCGCGTTTTATACTTAGATTCTTCCTTGTAATGGACTATTTGCTTGTTTAAGAAATTCAAAAAATAATGTTTGATATGGATGTAAAGTGATGCAATATAGTCACGTAGTAAATCAATTTCACAAATTTGGACATTCGTCAAATTTTCAAATTCGACATAACTATTGTTATACTTCAACCATGATAATTCCAATATTTTCTCTATACATTGTACACGAGAAATTTAAAGAAAGGTAACAAGAACTCAATTTAAAATACAGTGATTTTGTTTCAAAAACTTTGTTTTTCTAAGACATTAACAAAAAATGTATCTCAAAGCAGCGTTTGGGAGTAGATTCGTAATTAGTACAAATGTGTCTAATAATAAATATATTTTCTTAATTATTTTATTATCAGAGTTAAATAATCAATCTTTTATGAGGATTTTTCTATAAATAATCGAGATTAGTTGAGCTTCATTTTACATTCTTCTGTTATTGAACACCGAGGAATTTAGAGAAATGCGATTAGATGGATGGATATAATATTCTTTTAATTCTCCTAAGATTTGATGTCTTTCTTGGCAAGCATGGGCAGGCTTCCTATTTATCCCCTTTCGATGTATTTCAATCGTCTAATCAATTCATAAAAACTGTAAACGGAAAGAAGGAAATACAGAATACATAAGGAATAAAAATGTTTACCTCTTGTTTACTCAATGAGTCAAGACAGCAACCAGCATTTTCAGAATTTAATAATTGGGTTATTCATAGATAATTGTGTTAAACAAATAACAAATATATAATGAAAATAATCCACTGATTAAAAGATTCACATGGTCAATTTTATAATTAAATGAGTCAAATAATTTCAAGGAAAGAGCGTTTCGAATTCAGCACGTATAAATTAATTTTCTTGAATGAATTTCTGGGCTAATTTATTTACATTTCAATTATAATTATTAAAGTATACACTGGAAATATAATCATTGAAAATGTATAATGCACTAAAAATAGTGTCTTGATTTCATGATGGTTGAAAAATAAAGGCAGCATAATCTTATTTCCTAGAGCTAGTACTCTGTCCATTGATGCAGCATTAATATTTTATATGTGATGACTGTTAAGGCCATGCAAATATAACTAATAAAAAGATTGATAACAAGTTTGCAATGAAATAATTTATAAATTAAAATATCGGTTAAAGAAATTAATGGCTAAATTAAAAGTGCATTTGCTTAAAAACATAATTACTTATGCATTACTAATCATTTAATAGCTATAATACATAGTTTAAAATTCATTAAAAATAATATATATTCATTGATATTATATAATAGTATTTTCAATTTAAACATAAATTGTAGCCATGAAATTCTAAAACAGAATAACGATTATGAAATTCTAAATTATTCTAAAACGAAATAAAGTAAATAATCATAACAATTAAATTAAATTGTAAAATGTGAAATTCTGACAATTTTTTTCATCCTCTCATTTTTTTAAGGAAATTATTACTTATTCCCCAAAAAAGGAAATAACTTTATTATATAACACATTTTATTAGTAGTTAAATCAGTCTGAATAATTGATTAAATGTATGGTTTTTTAAAAATTAATAATTACAAAAATGCTTCTTAGAAATTTATTCATCGATTTTTTCATATTGTTATTATATTAGAATTCTTGATATATATTCAATTGTTATTATATTACAATTGTTGATATATATTCAATTGTTATTATATTACAATTGTTGATATATATTCAATTGTTATTATATTACAATTGTTAATGTACATTCAATTGTTATTATATTACATTGGTGCTAATATCGGAATAGAGGTTTGCAAAATTCTAATTATTGTAAAATATTAATTCCTGTGTATTTAAAACAAAATAAAGTTTAGAAACTTTCAATCAGCCAGATGATTAATTCTTTAAAATATAACAAAACTAAAGTATTCAAAGTAATATGCATATTAGTATAATATATAGCATTTCATATAAAAATAAAAAAATATCGAAAGTAATTAATAATTCGATCCCTCTAATACCCAACGAAAAAGTAGTAAAATTTTAAGTAGGAAAATTATCTATTAAATACACTTTCCAGTTTATGAAACTCATTTAATTTATCATATATTTGAATTTTAAAAGCCCATGAGGATACACTGAATAAAGCTACTTAATTAGGATATAGATTAATAAAAGCTACAGCAATATGTACTGCAGAATTTGAGTTTGAAAAATTAATTTTGTGGATATCATATTCTCCTCTCGGAAGCTTTCGCTATTTTTAGATTTTAAGCCAGGCATGATATAAGAAATTTATTTGAAGCATCTTGTGGAAAATAAGCGGCTTACGTATATTTATAATGTGTTGAAAGAAAATGTGAAAGAATTCAACGATGAAATTCCAGCCTCAGTAAATAAATACTCAAAATAAAAAGTAATGTTTCATAGAGTACTAAAATAAAAACATGATAAATATACTATATGTTTCTACTACATGAAAATAAGAAGCAATATTTAAAATCCTGAGATATTTTTAATCCAAATTTCAGCATTTTATGAATTTGTTTTAAATGAATTTTTAGGTAAAAATTCCTTTATCATTCAAGATTATGTTGTACGAGTAAAATTTTAATGACTTTTGATTCATAAATTTGTTTCGCTTGTAATTATATAATTGTTCAGAACTGAATTGCTTCTTAAACCAAATAATATATTACTGAAATAAAAGAAAACATTAATCCAAATAAAAATGATGTTTGAAGTAAATTGAAAATTATGCAGATTTTTTTTTATCTTTCTTACTGAAATAGAACTTAAATTAGTTGTAAAATATTTTGCACAATAAAACAATTTAAAAAAATAAAGCAATTAAGGTTGAATCAAATATATACTTAAGAAATCCAATAAATTGTAAAAAAAGTAAAAGTTTATGTTTGAAATCAAACATACTTCTAAGGGATAATTTAAGCCAGTATTTGGATGTTCTTAAGCGTTTTACTCCTCATATATTATAAAATGTTAAATTTTTACTTGCTAATTAAAATAGTTACAAGATTTTATATTTTGCATTAATAGTTATGACAAATGAAATAATAAAAAAGTATGTTATAGGATTTTTTTTCCCAACATAGAGTAAAAACTTTTGAATTATATATTCACAAATCAGCGGAAGAATAAATCCATTATATATTGTCTTATGATTTTACAAAATATATAAAATAATGACAGAAATTGTTTCTCAAAATACCATAGTTTGAGAAACTCTTCTTTAGCATCATTTTCAATCCCTATGAGCGATTGATATAAAAATAAAAATATAATATTCCATAAAAATTGAAGTCGGTTTGTCTGGCTATATTGTAATTCTTAAAAATAATGTGAAAAATAGCTAAAAATAATGTGAAAGTTATGATCATATTACAAGATAAATGCACATTAATAACACCTGTAATTTAAACTATAATTAAATCATGTATATCTAGTGAAAATATGATGGATTAATACTTGACAGCCCATTTTTTATGGACGAATTTAAGGAAAACATCTCTAATTAACAATTACCCAAAATTTAATCATGCTAGTGTGTATTCTTTTTTCATTTCCTTAATAATAAAATGCATTTTGTTCTAATCTTGAAAATTAAGGAGTATTAGCTATTTTGAATAAAAATCAATAATTTAATGTAAAAATAAGTTTGAACTTATTTTTAATTGTGGCTTACTAAACTAATATCATTGCTAGATAATGAATTTATCCTCCTTAGTTCATAAAAACACTTCGATAGTGTTGATTATCGCAGTCTTAATTCTTAATTTGTTCAGTTCTTAATTTGTTGATAGCACAAATTAATTAATTGTTGATTCGTTGATAGCACAAATTAAGAACTGAAACAAATGTACCATTATTAAAGATTAAAAATTGCGTTTTACACTTTCTTAAATGACACAGTGTAAGGAAATAGTCAATAAGATATGGAAAAAATGCAGAATATAAACTATGTTAAGAAAAATTAAATTTCAGGAATTTTATATAGCCGTTAACAAAAATAAATCATGATCTATTTTAGTTTTTTCAAGCCCATTATTGCTGAACTAATATGCTTTTAATTGTCAACAAATATTATTCTTCCTTTTAGCATCTCATAAAGTAGTTAATTCTCAAAGATAAAAAAGTTTATCTTGAAAGAATTGAATAATGACAAAATAATTTTAATTAGTTCATCTGCATAAATTGAACAATCTTAATCATTTGAGTGTCCAATTATCTTGATAGAATAACCTATTTTGAAATGAGCATTTAAAGTAATTGAAAAATGTTTTAATAAGTAAAACAGGTTTCAAGCATCAAAATTATACTTCCAGTAACTATTTAGATAATCAATAAGAGTAACTTGCCCTTCAACATAACTTGAAAAGTACAAAAGATCGATTTGCTCTTTTAGCTGATGAGGCATCTTAATGAGTAAATATTTGCAAGTATAAAGTATTAAATATTTTTCAAACCTTTAATTCTTTTTACAATAAGCGATAGATAGTACTAAAGAGAGTTAACTGCAGGTTAGTTTAAACAATTGGTAGAAGTCACCTCTTACATTTCATAAAGAACTTCCAACTCAGCGAAATCCGATGCTCTCCTTCTCATATAATTACAATCAGCCCTTCCATAAGCAAGCATAAAATTATTCATTACGCCCCGTACCCCATCAAGTAATTCGCCTGCAGTCGTTTCTCTCTCTCGACACTGAATTCGTCTCTCCTTGATCAACATCGAGCTAACTATCAACGCCCTTCCGTACCATGTATCATGTGACAATTTCGAGGATTCGCCTCGCCGGCATTTCGACCTGAAGGCAATTTGCAACGCGAGCGGGTCGCCAGCAATATCGGCACACCCGCGAAGCTAAACCTACAATTAAGATTTAACTCTGGATCAATAGGCCGATGCGGCAGCGGCTGGTCTATGAGTGATGGATATTCTGCAACCTCAGCTTTTGTACCCAGATCAGCTCGCTCTAATAGCTGCCCGCAAGACCCGCGGCGTCTCATTTTTTCCTCCACTTTCGCATCGTCTTTTTAATGCTCAAACGTCAGGAATGATGAACGGGCGAGTTCGTCAGACTAAGGCAGAGTTTGCCAAGAAAAGGGGGAAAAAATTCGAAGCGAAAAAAATATTAAAGGAGATTTTGCCCTGGTAGTTGGGAAGAAAGAAGCGAACGAAAACACTTTCCGTCGTAAAGTGAGAAATGAAGGATTGAAGAAGGTGGTTGGCCGGTTTAATTGAATTGAAGGGTGTTTTTAAAGGGTAAGTGAAACCCGAGTTTAGTTCCTACAAGTTGAAGGAAGTGTCAACGTGAGCTGAGGGAAAATTATTTTGAGGCTTTGTTTGGAGATGTACTTTTTATGTGCATATTTTTCTCTTAGCTTAACAGAGAAAGAGGGATTTTAATTAAATTTTATGCAAAAGTGATGGAGCTCAATAAGCTGAAAAATCGTCACAAGACAGATTGCTTTTTATTTAAAGTTCGTTCAAAAATTCTCCATTATAAAATATGCAATTACAAGTTTGAGCTTTTTGCATCGACATGAAATTATCAAAACAATCCATGAAATTTCCATATATTCTTAAACGTCAACTTATCTGTATTTTTGTGATATTTATAAATTAAAATTGTGTATCTATTGTTTGATTTTTAGTTATTTTGTTAAATCTTTTGCCATTTTGAAGCTAAAAACTATTTTGGGGCAAAAGGCATAATTTATTAAGATGCTCTATAAATAAAGCAAACACTTATTAAGAAAACCATTCTCCAACTTTCACACCAAACAAGGGTTAAGTTATTTCACTCCGAAGTATTTTGTATTACAAGGTCCGTATAAAGGGAATGTAATGTGTGAATTCATGTTCTCGCGTCAAACATCTACAGTTCTTAAGTTTACACGGTTCCTTATTTAATCAATGTGTTTGATTTAAATCTCCTGAAATTTATTTAAAAATATCCATAAATATTTACAAGGGGGTAATAATATTAACAATGCTGTTGTTATCTGCTATTAGTGGTTAACTTACTAATAAACATAAAATTAAAAAAAGATTTATAATATGTATTACATTATTTTATGTACAATTTACTTAGCGTTTAGTTCAATTACTTTGAACACAGTTGTGTAAAACAAACCTTATATTAATAAAATTACACATAGCAATAATGGTTTTATTCGTGTATATAGATAGTATATTTATGGACTAATTAGTGAAAAAATATGTGCGATATCTTAAATCAGATAACGATCCTGAATCAGAATGGGATTACAAATTAAATGCGTAGTATTATGAATTCTTCTTTAATTACAATAAATTGCACATTTAATGGCATAATAATTGATAACACCTTGTTTCACTATTTACAACAGTAAATGTAGACACATATTAAGAATTTATGCTTTGAAGCGCTTATTTTTATTTGAATGAACAAATGAAAATACGAGATGTAATTTTGCTATTTACTTTAATTTATATTTAAATTGACTCCATAGAAGATGCAAGAATATATATATATATATATATATATCTGTGCGTGTGTGTGTGATCTTGGCATAGTATCACAACACATATATTTTTATATAATCTCCAAATATTACTGAAAAATCTATATTATTATTCACCTCCTACTTCTTGATACAGAGCATATTTGTTGGAGCCAACCAAATTATCCCCTGTACTTGCGATGGCAGTCTAACTAAAATAACTTCAGATAGTATATTTCCCTAGAGTTCCCTATTTTTCTTTTGGATGTGTTCACCCGTATTTACTATCACCTTGATTCTTTACTTGTTATAATACCTATAGATAGGCATTGCCTAGAGGTAAATATATAGCTTGAACATATTTATATTAAAATATTGAAATTCTATGTCGCAATTTATTCCTATTTTTAAGTATTTTATATTTGAATTTCAAAATTGTTGTCTCTTTTGATAGACTGCAATTGATTGTTTGCAGAGTTATATACAGATTTGATTCTTATATTTACGTTCTGTTCTTATGCACTATTTTATTCTTTATTGCTTATTACTCCCTTCAACAGGCTATAAAATATTTTATATAAAATATATTCCATTATTCAAATTAGAAATAATCATCCTATGTCTATAAACTTTAATTTCATTCAAAGTTTACAAGAAGGCAAACCGAATTATAAATACAGCATTTAAATTTACTAGATATTTCAAATGTTAAATTTGTTAGATCTATTTGACAAAAATATAAAACAGTGAATTTTCCATTTCTTTTGTTTTATTTCCTAAAATTATAAAACCAGAGTGGCTTCAGAAATAATGCTCTTTTCATCCAGCTAAAAAATATTACTTCACAAATGCACTTTTATATAAAGTACTGCAAAAGTAATGCTAATTATGTAATAATTACTACTACTAAAAAGTAATGCTAATGTATAATTAATAAATTTATATCAATCATTTCTTTATAAAATCTATATAATGTTTCATCTATAACTTATGATTCTGTTTAATTATAGAATTTGCATAAAATGTCCATTAAAATATATATATATATATATATAT
>JAPMOQ010048956.1:32836-43170 GCA_026543055.1 Argiope trifasciata
TAAATAATAACTTAAAAAATAATAATGTTCTCACATGATAACTTGAAATTTGCGATTACAAATTTCATTTTTACTTTTATTATTTAATTTCTGTCCTTAAATTTTTAAGAAACTTTTTCTTTTCTTTTATTTTTAATAAATTAAAGAGTTATACTTTTTTTTTCAAAACTACATCTTCAAATACATTCTTTATATCCATTACTATTCGTTTCCATTTTAATGCTTAAGATATTCCTTTCCTTTTTGCGATCTGCTTCTACCTCAGTTCATTTAGTGCAAATTACAGTTGAACGAACCTAAATCGCGCAAAATCCTTTTCCGAACGAAATTTTTCGAAGAAATACAGTCCATTAAATAGAAAATCCTTTAATCGAGCATTTCGTTTATCGCGAGAAAATCCGTATCTACCATAATTCTTCATCCTTTCTGTTTTGTTTCACGAATGGGGAATGGGACATTTGGGATTTTTCACAGGAAAAGCATAAATTTCCTCTGGATATTCTCTCTCTGTAACACCGCATCTCTCACTTTAAAAGAAAAGATGTGAAGACAGAAAAACGGTTTGCATTTTGGAGACATTTTTTTTGTGTGTGTGTGACCAAAACCATTTCTTACTGTTGATAATTTAAAACAGGTGAACAAAATATAGACAAAATGTGCTTTGTTTTTCTTTTACAGAAATGACAAATTGGTTGGTGTTTATTATTTGGACTTTATCCCATTTTATATTAGGGTTTTCTTTATTCATGAAATGACAGTTTTTGTCACAAATTTCATAATTTTTGAAAAAATGCAAAAACGCATGAAATTTATTCTAGAATAAATTGTATATTAAATTTACTAATTTATTAGACAGTTAAGTATTATTTCATGAATGAAATTAATTAGAGTTATATACATTTAAAAAAAGATTTAAAAATGACAAATGAAATTTCATATTTACGATAATGATGAAGTAAATTTAATTAAATTTTTTATTGAGAATTACTTTTAGACTGCTAGATTAGAGAACAGAAATAGCAATCTGAGCCAAAAAAGATATTAAAGAATGGTTAGAAGCAAAGAAATATTCATTTACATTAAAAAATAGTATCAGTAGCGAGAGAAAATATTAAGTAACTAACTTATTCCGTATAGTCTTGATATTAACTATTATTAATTTTGTTTCATGCTAAACTTATAATTATTTCTTTTGTTTCGTAATGCACGGTAATGAATACAAGAAACTTTTAGAAACTAATTTTCTTAAAAATTAAATCCTATGCATCTTTTTTTAATACAAAGTACTTACAAAAGATTTTAAAAAATGCAGTTATTGAAATTATTAGGAATATTTCAAAATTAATACTGGGAGGTATTTTGGATATACATTATTATTTGATATTTTTGAGGAATTAAAACGCCAGATTATACTTAAAATAGAAGTTTTTAACGAAAATAAATCTTCAGAAGAGTAAAATAAAGTTTTTTTAGCAATTAATTTTTTTTGCTTTTAACTAAATTAAAACGAAAACAAAACTCATTAGAAATTACTACATCAATTTCATGCTTTAAAAATATCAAAAAAGCATAAAAATCCATAATGATGATTCATGACGATCCACATTGAATATAAAATAAGTGGATTCTTGTATAAAACTATTTTAGATTACTAAATGTTTGGTAGTGAGTAAACTTTTATTAATATGATGAGTCTATTTTATGTTCGAATCCATAAAAAGGAAATTTTGTGTTCGCTTTTGAAAACTGTAAATATGTGTATATTAATTGCTATTCAGCTTTAATTTAGAGAAAATGCGTTATTATAATGAAAGCTGCCATGGCAATGATTATTCTATTCATAGTTTCATGCTATAAATATTATTTATATATATCCTGTTCAAATTTTCAATCATTAATAAAATATTTTTTGTTTTTCCACTCAAGTTCAAATACATCTTTTTAAACTTATCGTGGAAGACACTTGGTGTTAATACAATATTTGAAACTTGATGTTTCAAATATTCCTATATTCATTAAATTTAATTCATTTTAATTCTTTAAATGGAATGTAATAAAAATTGGAATCAACTTGCAGTAGCTCAATCAATAAAATGCAAGGATTTCAGAATTTTTCATGTGAAGAAGAAGAATGCGAGTTCAATTCCTGAGAAAATCAATTTTTTATACTTAATAATTTTTTGTAATTATTTAATTAAAAATAATTAAAATAATTTTTTTCATTGTTGACCTAAGTAGAAATTGAATTAATTTTTTTTTTATATTTCTTGTTTTTTGAGCATCACTTAAAAAAATTCAAAAAGGTTTATTTATTCGCAAAATGATAGCATTTGAATACATAAAAGTTTTCTGAAATTTGATGCTAAAGCTGAAATCTTCTGAAATCTGATGCTAAAGCGTTTCATTGCAATATTGTCTCTCCATTAACTGGGAACACTATTCATAGTGATTTATTTCATTTTCTGCACACCTTATTATTGCAAATTGCGCAAACATAGATATGCATTGAAGATTATGCCGTATTTTTAACAAATAACATACTACCACATAGAAGATTGCCCATCACATCACATAATTGCTTACAATCAATGTGTAATTTTCAGAAGTCTAAATAATTGATTATTTAAATTAGATGCCTAAATAATAAAATCGGAATAAAACGAGGAAAACAAATAGTTGTTATTATCAGAAATAAAAACCTTTGTTTTTGATAAAATAATACAATAAATAATTTTAGAATAATATATAATCATTGAAAATTCTAAAAACAAATAAAGCGAGTCATTCTGTATAACGAGTATTATTATGCTATATAAACTCATTTTTATTAATTTTCTGCTTCCATATAATACTTCTTAATTTATGTTGTCATCTTGAAAAAGAATTATTATCAAGAAGGAATACAAATTAATACTTTAAAGATTAATCCAATTACAAAAATAATATATGTAAAATGCAGTGAAGTGAATTATATATAATAGCATCCATATGCTTTATGATTATTTAATACAGAGATGCTCAAAAAATGGAATCATTTAAGCCAATAGAAACCTTAAACGAATACTTTTCTAAGAATGATGACTCTTATTATTTAAGAATAACTCACTACACATAACACGCTTATTGAATGCATATAATTAATTAAAAATTCCAAAATGAGATTTTTTAAAATTTATATATTAAGCACATTTTTAAATAAATTTTTGAAACTGGTTTTATTCATCTTTGCAAAGGATTTTTCGAAACGAAAAAAGGTACTTATCAGATAGAGTTCATTAGTTCCTTCAGTAAATTTCTTTTTCAGAAATATATTCAAGTAAAGTTAATTCAAAATGTCAGACATTATTAAATGCCGAAAATCAGGGCTGATTACTTTTCAAAACTAATTATTTGAAGTAGATTTTCAGAGAAAAGAAGTGGATTCTTTGAAATGTTTTATTATATTATACAGACATACATTATATTGGATAGAAAAGAAAATTATTGTAAATGAAAAATTGGATTAATGTAATTTATTCCACTGACTATTTTAATGGATTCATGCAACGGCAGTTTTCATAAAAGGTTACATGTTTCTTACTTTAAAAATTAGAAAGCATACATTTTGTCCATTTGAAAATTATCATTATCTGCTTAGTTTGTAAAAATATGTATGAAATATAATATTATAATTAAAATCTTTGCAATGAACATATACACTAAATGATGATTTCAAAGTAAATAAAGTTTTCCGGGTATATAATTTGTGTATTAGGTGCTTGATGGACAACGCTACATGTGAAATAATTACATATAAATTCATTTTAATCTCATATTTTGAAAAAAGAAAAAAAAAAAACGCATTTTCGTATTCTGTAAGGTTGTGATGCTGATAATAAATTTGAGATTTATCTATTTCTTTATATAGAGACAGTGATTATCAGCTTACATATAATAGCAAAGAAATGGCATTTACTAATATAAACTGCTTCTAGTATGCGATTATTATGAAACTGTTATCAAATATCAAGAAAAAAAAATAACATTGCAAAAATTGAATATAAGAAAAAAAATCACTTAATTTTTATAATTCAAATCAATGCAGCCAGAGAAATAAATACAGAAATAAAGTTAATGAATAAGCAACTACATCTGACAATCAAATAGCAGTTTATCTTATATTCCTTTGGGCCCTAAATTTTAGGTTAGTATTTAAATAAAAATATATTATGTTAGATTTTTACTTTTTTTAAATTAAAAATGTTTCTTTAAGTATATTTTTAAAAATAAATAAATAAATATTGTTATGTAACTTCTGCAAAATAAACATTAATTCAAATTGTGGTGGAATGTATATCATTATGATCCATGCAATGGAAGCAGGACCACGTATGTTTTCGAAAGCACTTCTTTAATGATTACATTTCACAAAGCACTAAGACGAAAGACAAAACAATGCCTTATGGAAAAAAATCTATGAAGTAATGCAACTGCTGCAAAATTAGTTTACAACTGCAAACCAACTATCATTACACACGTATTTTGTATCTTAAATTGAAAACATCTCTTTTGAGTAATTTGGGTTGTAATACTAAGAAGATTTACTTATAATTCACTAAATGATTTAGAAAAGTTTAGGAATTTATTCATTATTGCAGAATTCTTTAAAACAAGAATTACTGATAAATACTTTAAATAAATTAAATTATGATTCAAATTACAGCACTTATTGCTTTCACTGAATGAAACACCAATAATTTGGTTAGAATTTTGAACAAAGTCGATTTCAAAAATTTCAGTATTATGTTACTTAATCATTAACAAAAATATAAAGGAATATATTGATACCACTGTGTTATTTGGTCTTTTACATGCAATGCAATAAAATTCCATTGTTTCTTAATTCCAGATTTTCAATCCTTTACTGTTAATATATTTGCAACATTTCATTATTTAAAATATTTTTAACGGAAAATAATAGATTTTTGTAAATATTGATCTGTTTTCTATCAAGGTAATAAAGATATAAAATTATTTTTGATAAATAAAGCGTAAGCTAATTGAAGTGATTTTTAAAAAAAGAATGCGAGCTTGGTATGCTACTAAAAGCATCTGCATAAGTCTTAAACAGAAGCAATTAAAGCCTGATTTAAAACAATGAATATTCTATGAATATAATTATACAAGTTAATTATTAATAGATGAAGTACACATATTCAAAAAACGGGAAGATTAAACAAATGCTTAATTTGATCTAGTCGAAATAGAAATGTCAATAAAAAACAATAAATTAAATTTAAGCAAGTATAAATAAACAAAACAACTAGTAAAATATCTAAATTTTAAACAACATAATCTAATTACGAAAACTCGTCTCATGAAATCTATAAATCTATTAATTGTACTTTTATATGCACCATTCTAAACAGATGTTAAATTTTTATTTAGAGGTATTAAAATTAGTAAACTTGTTTTATCATGAAAAGTTTCAAGAAAAATATCAGAATATTCATTAACTACAGCAAAATAAAGTGCATCGTTAAAACCTTTCTAGAAAGCAGACTGCCACAGTAAAAATAGTGTTATGTCGAGAAAATATAAGACGATTTTTTTAAAAATCTAGAATAAAATATGAAGGGGAAAAAAAGAAGAAAAAAACTTTCGTTTCAAAACAGATAAAAGTTCTGGCGAGAATGAACAAAACATATAATTTGACAAATCCAAAAGAACACTCTGCATAATGTATTTTCCGTCCATTTGCTAAGGGAAATAAAAAACATAGTAGACGCGATAAAAATAAGAATATCCCCCCCCCTTTACTGAGAAAAAATATAGTGTTATATATTCACAAACAAATTAAATAAAGATGCTGATTTTTTCGAGAAATTCACATCCTGAAACGGAAGCTTAGGTGATTTGATGAAATTTAGGAAATCTTAAACAAAACAGTAGAAGCATCTAAAGAAAAATAAAATCCCAAGCAATATGGCACTAAAATGGAAATGAATTTCTATCGGAATAAATGCAGAGACTTTCTGTTTCATTTGTAACAGTTATAAAAATGTCAAAGATAGCTGACTGTATGGCGATGGATAAAGAAAAGAAAATTTAAAATAAAGCTTATTAAAGATTTTACTTTGCTTTCGACTTAAATATATCTATAAGTATAACTATAATATGCAATTAAAAATAAACAAGAAGGGTTTCTTTTATTTATAACCTTACATAAAATATTATACTGCTGCTATGTTAAACTTTTGTTTCCTGAAGGTTTTTAACATTGCAATATATCTTACAAATTGGTTAGTAAAATTATGTAAAATTAAGTATAATGCGTAATTACCTATAAAATTACGTATGATATTTAAGGTTTTCTTGACTATCAATACTAAGAATACTGGGAATTTATTATACTATTTAAGAGTTTGATTTTTTCCGAGTAAAATATGTATAAATATCTACCATTAAAAATATATTTACAATTAAAAGTATATTAGTTGGTGCTTTTAATCAGAACATTTAATAAAATATTTAATAGTCCTATTTTAGAATTTTGTTTTCTAAATCTTTAAACCTTTTTGCAATATATCCTGCAATTTGTGTTTGTTGGAAGTTTATGTATTGAAAGATTGGTTAGTGAATTCATCCTGTAAAATTATATACATTTTACAAAATAAATAAACAATTCTGTTGTAGGACTACTATTTAAATAGAGAAAGGTCACTGAATTTATGTTACAAAATCATAATAATGCACAAAAGCAACGAATTTATTTGTATCCGAACTATTAAATAAATAAAGATTCAAAGAAATTCGGTATGAAAAATGTTTCACGAGATGGATCATATTAATTCAGAATTGCTAGAATACATTTGGAATATACTTTAGTTTGAAATCTTTTTAAAAGTCAAAATTATAAGCTCGGACTTGCCTAAAATAAATTGTCAGACTTTTCTGAAATTTGTTTGGATATCCTGGACATTTTTTCTGCTAAACTCATTTATACGGCGATTAAAGATACCTATAACGTCCATGTGAGCATAATTTTTTTAGCATGTAGCACTATTTAATAATGCTGAAATGTTATTAGCTATGGCATGATGGAAATCCCTTTTCAATACATGAATGAAAATGCATTATTCTCCACTTATACATCTTTATATAAGTAGCTAAAGTATATAAGACGGAGAACAGTGGCTCAGAAAAAGTGTAAGAAAAATGAAAAAAATCACCTTTAATTCTATATTTTTGTATATTTGCCTAATGCTTTAAAAACAGTTTGTATCAGTGTACTTTGAAATAAGCAAAAATGGACGAAAACGGGCAAAGTTATTTTTATAGCTTTATCGCCAATTTGAATGTTTATAATCAACTAAAACAGGGTTATAAATTGCATTGTTCAGTAAAACAAACTCAATAGCTTACCTCAAAATGATATATATTTTTTCAAAATGATATATTTATTATAATATATTTGAAATGTTTCAGATGTCTTAGGTTTAAAGAAATTGCATGAAATTGATAATAACGACTTCAGCCAAACATTAAAAGAAAATGGGAAATGAATTTCATGTTTCAAATTTATTTAGATAGTCAAAAGTCAATTTTAGTTCAGAGCAACATATAATTCCTATGAAAATTCATTATGTGTGCATAAAATTTTTTCTAAAAAATTAGCATTAAATTGGAATTACAAAATTATATGTAGTTTTGTTCAAAATAATTTTACATTGAGTAACAAGAAAAAAAATTAAAAATTAAGACTCCTGGAATATTTCGAAACCTTTCAAGACTCTATATTTTTCAAATTTTATTTGAAATAATGTATTTCATTTTAAGATGTTTTTAAACAATTTGAAGATTTCATTTGATAATTTGAAATTTTATATTTTAATTCATATGCATAAGAAGTTTCACCCTAACTAAATAATTCCCAAAAGTGTCTAATAGAGGGCATTGCACACTTATACATGTTATTAGAATTAATTGTACACTCGGAATTCTTATGTACAAAAAGATTCATAATTATTCTTTGCTATAAAATTGTGCCATTCGCACAGCTGAAGTGTTTGTCAGAACGAACTATTCAGAACAGCTGATAATAAAGAAAAAAAATCAATATCTCAAATTTCAAATATCGATAAGGCTCAAATGTTCTTGCACGTCAATTAACAAAAGAAAATTGAATAATAACCACAATATGCTCATGTTATGAAATCTTCAATTCGTATAAAGTCTTGTAATGAAAAAAAATCATCCATAAATTATCGTTTCCGCAAACTTATACAATCATTAGTTTGCTATTAATAGGCTGTAATTGTATTTTTGATGCGTGATAACATAAATTTGTATAAATATATTAGATTTTTTTTATCATCAATTTATTCACAACGACGCACTTTGATTTTAAAATCTAAACTTCAGAGAAAATTTCATGACTCATTACGCATAATTGAGTACACCCTAATTAAATGTATGACTGGATAAGATATGGATAGGAGCAACATGTTAGACAGTTCGTGTAGCTGGTTCTGGGTCATTTCATAAAAAAACAGACGAAAAGTATGCTATGATGATTCAGAAAATAAAAACATTTTTCATGTTAGCAAGAAAGATGAAATAACTGAAGAATCAACAGTGAAAATGTGGGTAAACTTAATGAATTTTTTATTTAAATTTTAATTAATTCTTCTCTGTGCTCTATTTAGAAATGATATTTCTTTCATCGGATTCAATTAAATTTTCTAACCGTTACTAAAAATCAAAAAAAATTATTACAAATTTAATTTTAACATTAAGACGATTGTAAAAATTATTTCATAACATGAACTGAAGATTTAACTCATATTTTTCTACAATTTATCATTGATGATCGAATAAAGCAGCAACTATACTCCCTTTTATGATTTAAATATCCTAATTTCCCTACCATATACTGATTACATTAATACTGTATTATTCTAATTAAACAACAAAGATGATGATTTTGATTTGTATATAAGGCTCCTTAGTAGTATATCACAATATCATATCATCATGCTTTTATAAGAATTCTCAAATATTCCATCTGAGATAAATAAATGCCTTGTTTCAATTCCTATTTCAAACGATTCAAATATAGTACTACTGTCCTTACACAGACGAAATATCGCTGGTAAATGAAAACTATTAATTGCCACCATTGTAAAATTAACATTTCATGAATAAAGAAAACATTTTCAATAGTACATATTGACAGTGAAATTGTATAATGAAATAAGATGGCTAATGTGTATATGCAATATTATATTCTCATGATACAGATTATAATATTGTTTAGTAGCTTATAATAGAGTAGATAAGCATTATTGTCCTGTTAGAATATGGAATTGGTTTCTTATGAGGTTTCTGAAGCCTCAAAAAGTGAAGGCAATAAATTTTTGAAGCCACAAAATGTGAAGGCAGCAAATTGTTGACGCTCAGATTGCATAGATAAGCACTTGGCTATTTATCCCTTTTTTACTCTGGAGACGGCTTTGTATAGCTGATAAATAATGTTAAATGCTAATATTATTTATGTGATGAACAATGTTAAAAAGTATTTTATTATGATGACATAAAATTGCTATGCACGAAAAAATACACAATACAAGCTACAATTTCTCCTATTATTATACTGCAAAACAAAGTCAAACTTGCTCAATAATTTCAGTCATAGCACTATTGTGGTAAAGAAGAAATACTATTTTTAAAGCTATAGAATTTGCTCAATTTTTGGTAGTATTTTAATCCATTCTTCCATGCTTGTAATTCTACTTTTTGATTAAAAAAGCTATAAATAAAGATTTTGACAAGAAGTTGAGAAAAACAGTCATTCGTAAACTCCTAAGTTATGAATTCCTCACATTCTGTATAACCAAAAGAAAATTAATCATTTATAGGGAAAATAGGCATTTCATTCTTCTAAACAGCAGAAGCATCATAGACATAGACAGAATATAGTTATTTTTTGTTTCCTAAAATGCTATTATGTCGTCTTCTTATATATATATATGTGTGTGTGTGTGTGTTGGCGCTCTACAGGCCAGACCGTTGGACCTGCAGCTACCAAATTTGGTACATGTATACCTTGGAGGTCGGAAATGTGCATATCGGAGCCCTTTTTTCGAATTTTTAATTAGAATTTGAATTAATTAAAATTTAAGCGAAATTTCAACAACGAAATTTTCCTTTAAAAAACACAAGGCAAAGGATTCTTTGTAATATTTAAATTATTAATTGAATAAATTATCATTATTTATACGGGATTGAATTTATACAGGATATGCATTCAAATTCCTTTCCAATGGCCAATTTTTAAAATATTATTAATAGGT
>JAPMOQ010048956.1:44127-107959 GCA_026543055.1 Argiope trifasciata
GTATGTATGTATGTATGTATGTATATATAAATGCACTTCTTTTTTTAAAAAAGAATTTCTTGAAATAAATTTAAAATTAGAAAATATTGTATTGTAAAAGCAGAGAAAATGTGTATTTTACTTCAATGTTAAATGTAGTTTATAGGTAGATCACTAATTTTTACATTTACAAACGTTGACACGACTGCTGGAGAGGATTGTACGTTTCCATATGTTGTCTGGCAGAATATGATTAATGCAATTGTAAGTATCAGAAACGTTGAGATCTATCACCTACATCAGTCACGAGTAAATTTAATAACTATGTCTCTGGTTATGGAAAAGCATTTAGATGACGCAGCATTTAAAATTATTCGTCTTTTTCAGTTATGAATTTATTCTTATGATGAATTTGCAGCAAATTCATAAATATTGATGTCAAGCATGATTAATAATATTTGAAAAAATATTAAAATATTTTGATATAAAGAAGACATTTAGGAAATCTTTCAATTACTGAAACAATATGTATGAAACATTTCTTCCCATCATCTTATTTCGTCAATAATTTAAAGTAAAAGAGCATTCTCAAGTCATTCTTTAATAGGAATCAACTTCAAAGTTAAATGAATAATAATATAAATTTGAACCTGGATATAATATGAATATTTTTATTTAAACTTAAAATTTACACCAATTAAATAGTATTTATAAAGAATAATACATTTTTGCTATTCCTTATACCTAATCATGGTGGGTGGATTGGGAGGGTCTAATGCCACTTGGTCATACCAAGCACGAATGAGCAGAGCTCTTTCGAATAAAAGCAGAGGTGTGCGCCTTTAGTTGTTAACGATCCCCATTAAGGTGAAAGTACGACTTTGCTCGAACACACCCGACACAACCCTTTTTAGGGGGTGGCCGAATTCATTTACACACTCATTCATTCATCCGGCCGCGAGTCAGAATTTTGATCCAAATCAAAATCCAAATCATTTACTGAATCAGGGATGACCCTGATTCAGTACACCCAGAGGCATAATTTGTTATGGGAACTTGGAGGATTTTGCAGTCAAGACATATCTAAGGTGCTCCAACTGCCATTAGCCAACACGTCGGTCTTTGGTCGAGACGAGGACAGAACCCTTGACCTTTCGGTTACGAGACTGACGCTTTACCAACGAGACTACCACGGCCTGCCTAAACATTATTTCACTTCATCTGCCCAGACGGCAATGGGATGTGTATGTTATCTTAACAGACATAAATCGTTTGTGAGCACCACTGTTGGAACTATATCATAGATGCACGAGGGGGGGGGGTATTGTTTTAGTTACATTGATTAGCCATTAAAATTTTTTAAAAGTATTCTGGATATTGATATGTATATTTCCGAAGTATTTTTTTAAGAAACGATAGTGTGAATGGAATTCTGGTAGTTTTAAGTCTATCCACATAATATACAAATTTATAAAGGCTGGATATTTTAAGACTCGTCGAAAACGCATTGAAGGAACGAAAATATATTCCTGTGGGTCCATTCCTTTGATGGCAAGTTGGAGTACTTTCATATCTACAATTGTAATAAATTTAATAATATTTTTGGATAACACTGTAAGCTTTAATTTCAACTGTTAAGAAGCAGTCCATTTGGGAATTAATGTTATACAGATAAGCCGACATTCTTCTAGATTGAAAATGATGTGCAAAAAAGATTTATTAAGACTTTTCAGTCAATACAATAGCTCAAGTTAGTTAAGGATACAGATACAAGCGTTCTTTTAAGCTAATAATCTCTTTTGTCTTCTAAAAACCAAATCGTTCATATGGCATAAAAATGGAAATCCCATGGATTTAAATGTAGTGAATAAGACTATTATTTGAATGGTATTAACAGAAAGTTATTTGAGTTTGAAATGTTAATAATTCATTTTCTATACTTACTTCTAATGATTGACAGATTTTGAACTTTGAAGAGGATGATTTAAAAACAGTGTTATATTTTTAAAGTCAGTTTTAAAACAAATGAGGTCCGGGTTAAACATTTTTATCTAATACTTCATTTCATTTCATGCATAATCTGTAGTTCTAATGTGGTTAGAAGGAATTTTAGTGAAGACGTGAACATCAATTAAAATTCCCTGCCATCAATTTTTGATAGTGTAACTAGTGAATATGCTAGCTAATTAAAACTAAAATTGTCTCAACTTTCATCAAATTTAGTTATAAATATATATCTTGTGTTACAAGAGAATAATGATTGCTATTGAAACCCATTTCGTACATTAAAACACCCGAGTAATTAAAAACCATTCATTGAGACTGTCTTAACATTATATTGTCACATTATAAGAAGTATAATTTCATGCTTTTGGTTTAAATTTTACCTAGAGACTGCATATTGTTTTGCAAGAAATTACAAAACTGATTGTAGAAAATTAACTATAAACATTCTACATTAAATATTTCTGCATTTTCATTTTTTTTTTAATTTTATTTTCCAAAACAATGGGTTTAACTTATTCGAAGTGCATGTACATTTAAAAAAATAGCCGATAGCTTGTTATTAACCATGTAAGATATCTTACGAAGATTTTAATCCTGTTACATATTTATATATTTTCACGAGAATAACTTATTTTACTCCTAGTAAGACTTTTAAGCCTTTTTTTTTATTTTAATAGTAACTTTGAGTTTCTTTCGAATTATTTTTCTGACTGAAGCCGGCATTTACATATCAAATTTACATATATCATGCATTTCTAATTTACCGTGACCATAATCATTAGCTTGAAAATAAAAGTTTTCTTCGTCTAAGGAAGCCTGTTTTTAATCTTACATTTTTTTGCAATTCATTTTTATTATGCATTGAAGAAAAAAAAATCTTTGATGTATGTAACTGTCTAATTAAAATAGCATTTTATGCTACGCTTTTTTATTTTACTTTTTTTCATCATCAGAATCTTAGCATTTACTTAATGAATGTGGCTCAGAATAAGATCTTGTTTTGTTGACTAATTGAAACTATAATGAGAATCCTCCAACAATTGTTGAAACTTAATGTAGTTTCTTTCCTACCCCTCCCCTTCAAATGAGGAGGCAAGAAAATGAGACTTTTTTTTCTCTGATCTCCATTCAGGCTCATTTTTTGTAACCTTTTTATAAAAGCTTTCGATTGCTGGCAAGACATTCCCATTTAGTTTTTTTAAGAAGAGGGTGATCTTATTTTAAAATTTATGATTATACCTTGGAACTTTTTAAAAAGGCAATTAATTATAACATAAATTCACTCTTAAATAGAATCTGATTTACTGAGCATAAATACTTTATTTGCTGAATATAAATTCTGAACATCATTTAATGAATATAAATTCCTTCTTAAATAGAACCTAATTTATAGCGGTTGTAATATTACATAAAAAACTGAAATGCGAAAATTTTATTTACTAAAATTATTTTCAATCAAAACACATATTAACTCTGAAGTTATGCACCAAATGTTCTTGTATTTTTTTTATCGTTTGATTATGTTTCCCTAAACGAAGTGATTTAACAACCTTTCACCATTACGTTCCTGAATCAGCTTTTTGAAGTGATTATTTGATGGGTGATATCAAAGTATGGGTATCACAGAACCCGAAGATACACGGATAATAAATGCTTAATTACTGGACCACCGCAACAGCAACACTGACAGGAACTGTGGCTGAATCCTAAATGTATGGTACAACCCTTTCCTTAAGAAGTACCTCCCTTCAACGATGGTAAAGGCAAGATGTTCGCCTTTCCATTCACCCTCCAGAATGGCGAGATTCAATCACTATACCGGAAGCATCGCATCTTCATTTAAAAGTAGGTCCACCGCGGGAGATAACAAAATATATGATTTTTTTAAATTATGCTTGAATTCTATTTTTGATATTATATTTCAACAATAAAGTGAAGTATTTGAATACAGCCAGCAGAATATAAAAAAATCCTTAACTCTTGTTCTGAATGCACTAAATTGTAAACAAGATTATCAAAATTGAGAGAAATCAAATGCGTTATTCTGCCTCACATAAATTTTAACTTTCACGAATACGAAGTAAAGTAAAGTATATTAATCATGAAAAAATTCACACTCTAGATTTTGACGAACCTCCAGGTTCTAGATATTGAAGAATTCGTTGAACAAATTTTTGAAATATTTGATTCCGTTTGTATGTAATGAAAATAACTCGAAAACACTTTAAGTTACATTGCTAGAAACTGTTACATGGTATTTACACAATTTTGATTTTTGGATACTATTAGCACATGTCAGTGATTAATGGCTAAATAATTTGTCAAGAGTGTACAGACTTAGTAAAAATGCTGATTTCCTAATTTTTGTATGTCAATGCACTGTAAAATGATTTTTGACACGACTCGTTAGATAGTAGATAAGTTACTTGAGCACATTAAATTTCAAATCGAAAAGAATTGAGATTAGAGTTACAACACCGTTAAAAAACTGTAGATTATTTGATATTGGAATTATGATATACGCAGATATTAATTGAAATAGTAAGGAAATATAGTAAGTTTTCGAAACTCGTATCATCTTTTAAAGATTGAACAATTCTGTAACCCACTTTGATGGAATGTATTTTTTTTAAATAGATATAATATTTGTATGTATTAAAAGTATGTAAACATGATATATTTAATTTTAAGAGATAATACCGAATAAACGCAGCAGTATCTTGTTTTCCTTATAAATAGCCCCTTTCTGTATATTTACCTTTTACGAGAATTTAATAAAAGTTAATTATTGGAACTGTATTTATAATTCAATTCTATAAGTGTACTACGAAGCAAGCTCAGTAAAAGCATGAAAAAAATCAGAAAAAAAAACAAGCAAATTAATTTTTGCAAAGAGAGTACCTGCATAGATAACACTCAAATAGATAACCAATTGCTCAGTATCTGCTTTTAGAGAGCCTGCTCTGCGATAATAATAAAAATGGAAATAACCCCAGTCGTTTGTGTGCTTCCATTTATACAACTCCCTGGTAGATTAGTTTCAGTCTATGTAAATGTCTATTGATATTATGTGTAACAGAAATTGTTTATTATGCGCTTCGTTTCTCTACAGCAAGTTGACAAAACTGAAATTCTACTATAAGGTGAATGGAACAGAATTGTCCCATTAGGAGCATAATATTTTTTTCATTGCTGTTTATATTATGATCAAATGTTGTATATAAATATGCAATTAAGATGACATGACAACATCTGTTGTGTTATCAGTGTTTTCTTTTTTTATTGAAATTATTTCATTGATCATTGACCACGATATACTTTTTCAAAAATACCAAATATTTGCAAAGAAAAACACAACTTGAATATAATTATCCTGTTGAAAACATTTTTATGCTTGTATGTAACTTATCAGGTCAAAGTTTATTTAGTTTATATATATATTAACACCCAGACCATTTATATGTATATATTATTTATTTATAAATACATCTTGTAGTTAATGAAAGTAATTATAATTTAACAATCACAATGGTTAACTAGTTTCTGCGAAACGGTTATGAAATTTCATAATAGAGTAGGGATAGCCTCGTTTGTAGGACTTTCTATTCGCATCCCTTGGGTTGTGAGTTCGAATCCCGATTCGGAGAACCTGACTCCCCATGTGTGTGTTTTCACGTGGTGGCTGGCACGCGTAAAAATTTGCCGTGGTTATAAAGTCCTCCATACTAAGAGAAATACCACTAGAAGTACTGCTTCAGTTGAAAGTGTTCTCTGATTCAGGTCTAAATTACAATTTGGGGATGGAGGAATGGGAAATATGAATGAAGTTCACCTCTTAAAAAAAGATTATGAAGCGTGAGAAGCTATGTTGTACTCATGGTACTTGATATCGATATTGCAAAACACGAAAAGTAAAAAATTCGTTAATAAACCGATGACTTCATCAGTGGCAAATGTTAATTACCAGTCAATAATATAAATCAAGTAATAAATTAGTTAAAACTAACATATATGTCATATTAACCTAGCATATATATCTATTTTAAAATGTAATTGTTTATTGATAAAAAATACTGAAGAAGGTGTAATGAGTGATGTAATTGGAAGCTCTGTGCGGAGATGAATTGATGGCACGGTTGTAACATCAGCGACTAATCTTAAGGACCTTAATTACTGCTCCAAATTAATCGAAATTAATTGGCAATCTTTCCTTCACTTTTCTTATCCTTTGTCCTATTCTAAGAGACATAATCATCCTATCCTTCAGCTCGAAAAGGAATTACGAAAGAAGAAAAAACAAGATTACGTTGCTTTATTGGAGTGCTCTCGTCGCTTTATTAATGATGAACCATAGAATGAAATAGACCATTCAAATTAATTTGAGATAATTATTTCACTAGGAAATACTCGAGAATTATATTTAAGAGGATGTCTTTGTATTTTTAGAACTATTGAAATCGAAAAAATGAGGATAAGAAAAAAAATATGCTTTCTCTCTCGAGCTTCAAACGTTTGCTAAGAGATTGTACAATTTCGGTTCAGAACATTATTTCCTTAATAATTTTGGACCTTCAATGGGCATTTATTCAAATATTTCCAAGATTTTTTTAAGGGCCACATTGATGCAGTTTCAGAAAAATGAATTAGTACACAAATTGATGGGGGAAAAAAACAAATAATTCCATTGACATTTCTTTTTTTACACTTAATTGAATTCTTGTAAGATTAATAAAAAGTGAATGACATAAATTCCTAAATCAAACAAAATTAAATCAAATATGGCATAAATATTTGTATACAAGACTTTAATTAATAATCACTATAGTTACCTGTTCGAAATATATTTATTAACTTTAAAAGTAAGTAAATTTTTTAATATGTCTAAAATTTATTTTTCTTTGAAATATATTTATTATGACTCTAAGAATGGAAAACTAAAACAAAGTTAACAATTTAAAGAGTAAAAAAAATTATTTATAAATAATAATTTTGAAAACCATTGAAACAATTCTGAATTTCAATGGGTTTGAAGTACGCATTGCATACTGACAAGATATTGTTATGCATAGTACTTACATATAAGAGGAGATATTTTTTGGCAAATTAAAATCTAGGGAAATCGGATTCATTTTTATCATTCTTTTATTACACTTAGAAATATTCTAAAAAAATTTTAAGTGACTCATACTTAATGGTTATTAAAAATGATGTATTTTTCAGGGAAATAAAAAAATGTCCCATGAATTAATGTTGAAATTTATTTAATTTAATCTTTTCTTCTGTTGATTGCTTGGTGTTTTCTTTTATTTTATTCTTCACTATAAAATAAATACTTTTAGCCTTTAAGAATATTTTCAGGCCACTTATCTGCCCAAAAGCAATAAAAATTACTTAATTTTTGGGAACTATCCTAACATGTACTTACAAATGCATTAATAAATATATAATTGTCCATCAGCATTATTATCCTTACACATTTAAACCAAGAAAGTAGTGACAATTCTTGCCACTTTATTTCATAATAAAATTATTTTATTGACATTTTTAAAAAGTGTTCTATAAAATATTCATCAACAAGTAGAAACTCATCTTTCAATCTGAAAATTTAAAATAGAATAAAAAGCTGCTTTTAAAATTTGTTAACATAAACTTCTCAAAACAATTTGCATTTTTAGGAGTTTTTTTTGCAAGATTTTATATTTTGTATTTTATGCATAAGGCAAAATTAATATGACGCAAAATCACGACTTTCTATTATGTTTCTCTTAAAGTTCTTTTAAAGTTTTGCAGCCAAAATTTAAATTTAATTAACTTTGTTATGCAAAATTCACAACAGGACTTGCCAGAAACTACCGCAATATAATTTTTTTTTACAAATTTGTATTATAGTAATTATGTAAATATATATTAATAATATATAGAAACAACCAACACATTGTTAATAAAGGTATGTGTTATAATGTATATCCTTTTAATTCTGAAAAGTATTAATAAATATATCAGTGCCATTCATAATAATCTTAAAAATGTTTAAATCTTGCTCTGTTTAATGATAATTTGCATGGCCTTATAAAAAATTTGGAAGATTTTTTACTAAAACTGTTTTATGTATCGAATTAACATATTTCAAAAATTTCAATTAATCGCCCAAACAAGAATTTAGCAGAGAGAAAATTTTCCTTTACCTAAGTAACTTTTTCTAATCTTATAATTTTGCAATTTTATTTTATTTTTTGCTGAAAAAGTTCTTTTCATGCATGCAACTATCCAATTAAACTGCCGTTTCGTCACTTTTTTCGTTTATTTTCTTATTACATTTTATTTTCTGGATGGGTATTTGACTTTGAATCAAGATATCGATAAGATCTAGTTTCATTAACTAATTGAAACTATAATGAGAATTCTTCGACAACAGTTGAGACTTGATACTACCTCTTTTGATTAAGTGAAGAAGCAAGAAAATGAGTAACTTTTTTAATCGACCTACTACCACTGTCTTATGTATATATATATATATATATATATAGAGAGAGAGAGAGCATATACTTCAAATATTTATTATTGCATTAAAACATTTAACACTTAACTATTTATTACATTATTCTAAATAGTTAATTAAAAACTAAACATTCACAACTAATTTTTTATTAAAGTAGAATTAACTACCAGGGTAAAACATATTCAAGTAAACATTTGTTTTTTCCTTAATTTTTTCTTACGAAACTACTTTTTTTACGGTTATAAAATTATTTCAAGATATTTGCAAAAATATTGACTTAGTAATAAAACTTTCTGAAGATATCACGACAAAATTCCTATTCCGTATATTGCTTGTCTCCTCAAACTGTCCATGTATCAACTTTCTTCAAATTAAAATATGGCTATTACATTTGTTTAAATGAAAAGGTTTAAATTTGTTTAAATGAAATCCACCTGAAGGCTTTTCAGGTGGATTTTAATGCGCTTTGAGATATAAATAAGCATAGAAATCAAATTATAAATTATTTTTTTAATTTCATTATTAGTTTATCTTTAAGTTTAGTACATAGGTAACTATTAATTTGAGCATTAATCTATTTTTTTTCCGTTGTTATTGCATAACTAATTATTCTGAGCTATTAAAGTATGACAAAAACAAAATAGGATTCACCTTTCCTCAACCCGTAACTGCAAGAGGGAGTCAAAATAACTCCGTCTTTCAGTATAATAATTTTCTGAGATCTTTCAAATTGATCTTTCACCTTTAAGTTTGAAAGAGTCTAAGTATGAATACGTGAGTTTAACTAACTTGTTCTTTTTCAAATAATATATCAAGTGATTACCATTATACAAAAGAGAGAAATTATTTGCAAGATGATAAACGGGGAAATATTTTAATTTAACATGCAAAATGAAATCAGTGGGCCTTTGTGCCGTTGCAAATATTGAAATACATGTGCAGAAAAATCTGATCTGCACTAAGTATATTTAACAATTACTCTTTTATACGAATAATTTTTTAATGAAACTTTAGATAAACACTTAAGTTTAGAATATTAGAATTCAAATAACTGGAATATTATTATATCATCATATACATATTTATTAGAACTTTCAATGTATAAATTATCTAAATCCAACATATGAGGATACCACTGCAATTTAAATTTATAGATCTTAGTTGCATATTAAGAATTAAGAATTTTGAAAAGTAATTAATTTACTTATAATATGTCTGTTAGAAATTTTAAATGGCACAACGATACAATGAGTTTATATTTATATGATAAAACAGGAAATATAACATTTAAAAAATGCAACTGTCTGGGTTTTTTTTAGTTTCTTAAAATCTGCCTCCAGACGGGAGGTGCTTTCACGCATTTACATCAAACATTTTAAGTATTCTGATATCTCTCTCAATAAGTCATTGTGACAATTTTCAAATGTCATGCTTAAATTTTTTGATATAATTTATTTATTTTTCTGGAACATTACAATGATTGTTAATAAAATGTAACAAAAATTTATACTCCTATGACATCCAGCCCTTTTAAATTCCGTAATTAGTATGATATATACATAATTATACCATCAGCAAAATTTCTAAAACTGTCAAAACGGCAGCTTTAACAGGTTTCAATTTTTTAAAATATTTTATGGTTCGTCTATGTAATGATGGACATTAATAATTACTTACTTTTACTTATATATTTTTTTCAAAAGGTGAATGACATTTTCATATGAAATTACATTTATTGATCCAATATGTTCAATAGTAGTGATAGTGGAATTAATTATATCAATTTTATTCTGATTATGATTCAGTTTAGAACTAACAGATATAGCTGGATATCCTATAAATGCAAATATAAACTGTTCATCATTGTTTTGTTACAATAATAATGAATTATTTTATTAAATGTTATTTATTTTATTCATTTTTTACATAAATTAAACCAAAAGTTACAATGAAAGTCACGATAATCAAAGCCCGTTGACATCGGTAGTTCCAGTGTTAAATTTGTGAACAACAAGAATTAAAGAAACTTACCAGTAGATTCATTTATATGGATTCTGTTTGGGGATTTTCTGCTCTCTTTTGATAATTAATAACTTCTAAATGATGTTCTTATCTCTCTCTTAAAGTTTTGAATATTTCATATTTTGGAATATATACACACTCTGAATTGGATAAAGAAAATATATTTTCACTTATTTCAAAAATTCTTCTATGAATCAGGATATATAATTATAATTTAAAATTGATAGAAATAATTGCTATAAAATGTAGCTAAAATATCATAGTTCATGTGTTCAATAAAGAAAATATTTCTTCAATAAAGAAAGAATTCAATGAAGAAAGTATGTTTTCAATAAAGAAAGAATTCAATAAAGAAAATATCTTTTCAATAAAGAAAGAATAAAATAAAGAAAAAATTCAATACAAAATATATTTTTACTTATGTCAAAAAGTCTTCTTATGTCTTCTATGAATCATGATATATCGTTTAATTTCAATTGATAGAAATAATTGCAATAAAATGTTGTTGAAACCTTAGATTGCATATGTTCATAGAAATAGAATTGCTGTCATCTCAGATCCTCAAAAAAAAAAAAAAATGGCAATTGGAAGTTCCGTAGGCCTTGCGTCCTACGAAATAATTACGAATTTTATTGATAATAAACGAATAATAAATAAAACATAAAACAAGATATAAAAATATATATCAGGCTGTTATGAAAAAATTTATCGTGAAAAAGCAAAATGATGAAATGTGAAACGAGACATTCGAATATCGTGATTCATGCAGAAATAACTGCTCTATATTTATTTAATGTATGTTTTTACATCAATGAAAACTGCTATAATTTCCTAGAAAATATCATTTTCCTTTTATGTCTTTTCAGATACTTTTATATGTTGAGTCAGATAAGTCTGAAATTTTCGTTTACCTCAATTTTCTCTTAGGTGAATTTTCAGGTTGCTACTTCAGGGTGGAATATTGTATTCTAGAAAAATAAAAGGATGAAACATAGGTGGTTAGCAAACTACCAGATCAATGTTCATGTCTATTTAAAATAGAATATTATATTTTGTTAGTTATCTAACATATCTATTTTAGACTCTGAAACACAATAGTTTTGATGTTATAGAAACTCCCTGCTTCATTATAATTGGATATATTAGTTCAAGTAACCTTGAATGAGTGTATAATAAAAGAAGATAAAAGTTACGACTTGATTGAAAGCAAATATGAAATACTCTACAGAGTCAATTGATTATTTATACTATGTCTGAATATCTGATAAGAGGCTTTAAATCAAAGACATTTATATTATATATCTACATCGGAATGTGTATATTTACTTAAAAGAATTCTAGAGCCAGCAAATTACATTTATACTTTCAAGAGACTTTATCCTAAAATGTTGAAGTATATTTTGAGGGTCAGAAAAGCTTCTTAAGATTATTCTGTTTTTCTTAATGTAAGGAATTTGGAATTTTTTCTTTCTTTTCATATTTCCTTTGTTGTTTAGGCTTTCTAAAGGTAAAAAGATATAAGAGAATATGCATTTATTAAATAAATTTAATCAATGAATTGTAAAAATTAATATTAGTTACATTAAATATCTTAAATATTATTCTGTTATAAATGCATTAAAATATATATCTCACTGAAAAGTTATAAGAGAATGTTCATTTACTTAAGAAATTTAATTAATGGATTATACAGTAAAATTAATATAATCATATAATATGTATTAAATATTATGTATTAAATGCATTAAAATACAATATATTTCTTACTGGAAAAAATTTTAAAAACTAAAATAAATAGTGTTTTTATCATTTAACTTGTAAAGAATGATAGAAAAAATTAATTCAATTTGATAAATATGATATATTTCACAAAAATGTGCACTTGAACCAGAATTATTAAGGAAAAGGGGTAATTTTAAAGGGTAATATTAGTTAAAATAATTTTTATGAAAGTGCTAACTATTGTCACATAAAAGACAAAGACATTTGCTAAGTGAATGCTTAAATTCTATTATTAAAAATATTTAGCATACCGATAGTTTTATTAACATATTACTTCGAATGTACAGAAAATATTTAAATTAAATTTGAGAAAAAATTGAAATATTTTAATGAATATTATTACAAATATTAATGAATTTTACTATCATTTTTTGATTTTCAGCAAATTGTTTTGATTTGATATTTATAAAGATACAAGTAAGTTTTTTAAATGAAGTATAAAAAATTCTTAAATGTAATTTAAATTAATATATACTCAGAAAAATTTATTTCTAATACTGAGTAAATCTATCAATTTTAGAAATAATTTTATGTTTTATAATTGATATATTGATAATAATTTAATGTCCCTGCAGTAATCCAAAAACTTTATTATCGTTAAAATATATGAGGTATGAATGTAGTTCAAAATTGCTAACAGTTGCCTTTTTAATAAAAATGTTATAAATCCAAACTGAAATAGTTTTTATTATGTTTTTCAGTTTTATATCTAGATTTAAAAGTAATTTAAGCCGAATATAGAATAAAGGTTTAATAATTTAAAAATTATAGTTTCAAATATTAGAGAAAAATTTATTTGATTATTTGAAAAGAGTTTTCATTTCTCATTGAAATTACAATGGAAATATTTTAATACTATTTTCATTGCTTCTTTTTTGAAAATTAATGTTTAAAATAAACATTATTATTGGCTTTCAAAAATATACATTTGTTTCAATATATATTTATGTATCGAAAATATATATGGAATGTGAAAATATTCCAAAATTACATTTCTATTTTTGATGAAAATTTATCTTGAAAAATTTAACGTAGAATATGTTTTTTTACTCTATACCATTTTCGAGAAAATATTTTGTGTATGAATAAAAGTTTTAGTTTTGAAAAAGGGTTTTCGATTGTATAGCTAAAAAATGATGGAAAATGTTAGAACATAATGTAAATTTATTTTACATATCTGGATATTCAACCGTTTACATATTAATTTACTATTTCAAGGAGTGAAAGAAAAATATACTTTTATATCAGTTTTAAACTGAAGTTCGCATTTCATTATTTTGGAAAGTCACCGAGATTAGTTCTATGCGAAAGAATTCTTTATGTCAGGGAAATTCATGGTTAATTATTAGAAAAGCTGCTTACGAGGAAAATACTTCATTGAATGCCATAAATGGGTAGATGAAATTTTAGGACACAACTGGGGAAGTGCGGTCTGCGAGACTACATTTAATGTACACTCAAATTAAATTTTACAATGAATATATTAGTATACAAAAATTCATTATATTTTGAAGATAATTTTCTTGATAATTTTCTTTCTCTTTCTTTTCAAAATATATTATCATCGAAAAAATAAATGCGTTGGAACATGCATTTTCTTCTCAAATTACATGCTACAATAAATAATATTCTTATATTACTTTTTGTTTTTTTAATCATATTTATTTCTCCAGTGTCTAAATGTATATAGAAAAAAGGGTAATGTACAATTCAACAATTATATGAAAAATATTTTTAAAAAACTAGTAATGGGAAATTATCCCTTTTTTTCATTGACGTGTGACTAATATAGCTCTGTTTTTGAGGGTTTTATTAAGCATAAGGATTAATAACTAGTATAAAAATCAACCTATACATTCTGTATATATTTGTCTTGATATATTGATATATTTCATAAATTTTTCAAATTAGATTATCACTAGAAAAATTAATTATGTTTAAAAATACATATCAGAATCGGTTGAATGCGAATTTCAATCGAAAATCTCTTCTGTAGAATTACAGTGGGTAAAAAAGTCTCCGTACGCAGATAAGAACGCAAATCAAAGATTAATTTGTCACAAAAAATTCATAATGATAAAAATGAAAACTTAAAAATGAGTTAAAACTAACATTATTTAGTATTTATTCATATTAAAAGGATAATAATATTGGCAAAATTAAATAATAAATCTTAAAAACTCAAAACATGCCGTAAACATAGAACAAAAAAGTCTCCGTACGGTGCCTTAGCACACGAAAAAAGTTTACAAAAATGCAAAATACATTTAACAAAAATACATTTAATGATCAGTGGGCCCTCCTTTGGCCTTTATCACCTCTCTTAGACGTTGTGGCATTACCCCTACAAGTTTTTTTTGTTGTTTCTGAAAAAATATTACACCAAATGCTACTAATGGCACTTTTGAGTTCAACTTTGTTTTTTATGTCATATTTTTTAAGTTGTCGGCTAGTTTCTTCCCACAAATGCTCGATGGGGTTTAAATCGGGTGACTGAGGAGGGATATGAAGTTATTGTTTCACATGGTAAAGGCGCCACTCTTGGCAAATCTTAGAGGTGTATTTAGGATCACTTTCCTACTGAAAAGTAAATAAAGTTCCAAAAGATGGTTTCTCTACACCGGATAAAACATTTTGTTTAAGAATATCCAGATATCCGTATTGATCCCTATTTTCCTCAATGAATTGTAAATTTCCTACTCCAGAAGCAGTCATACACCCCCACACCATAACACCGCCACCACCGTGCTTCACAGTTCCGCATAAATTCTTAGTTAGCAGTTGTTCGTTTGGTTTTCTCCACACCATAACTTGGCCATATGACCCCTGAATGTTAAATTTTGATTCATTGCTAAAAAGAATGGATTCCCAAAAAGATAATGACTAGCGTACATGCTTCTTTACAAACTCGAGACGCTATTCCTGTTTCACAAATTTATATAGGGTTTCTTCCGGGCCGCACGTTCAGGATAACCACTTTTTTAATGACACACAGTTTGAAATTCTCACAGTTTGAGTTGAGACTTTAATGTTGTAACCAACCATTAAATCAGCTGCCAACTGCGGTGCACTTATTCGTGGATTTTCTTGAACTTGGCGTATGATGTTTCCTTTATGCAAGCGATTTAATTTTGACGGCCTCCCGGATCAATCTCTATCCTCAAGTGAATGAAGTTTACGATATCTTTCAATGATATATTGCATAATAGACTTCGATTTTTTTATCATTTCATTAATCTTTTCCATGGATAATCCATCTCTTCATAATTTAAACACTAATTATCGAATAGCTCTGGGAACTTCCCTTTTGAAACTTTTTTTGCACCGCAATTTTCAATTTACCTTAGATATTGCAAAAAATATGCTTTTCTCGTTTTGTAAAAATGAAAATTTATAAAACTCTCTTTCTATAGACTTAACACAAATAGACATTATTTAAAGAAAAAATGCAATACTTTACAAATTATGCTCATTTATTCTTAAATTTAGTGACCGTACGGAAACTTTTTTTACCCACTATACCTTTTTTTTCCCTCTAAAATCACTTTCTGCTATATTTAAAAGTGGATCAATGCTTCTTGATAGGATCAGTAAATTAGTCCTAATTTTTAACGCTATCTGCTATAGCTTGTTTATCACTAGGACACTAACAGGGAGATGCAGGATGCGGCCTCGAGACATCGTTCAAAGAAGTAACGGAATTATTTTTAAAATCATCGATGGAAACCGACTGAAAAAGTGCATGTTTATTGAAGGTAACAAAACAGGAAGCTACAGGTCCATTCAAGTGAACAAAAGATAGAATACAAATGACCGAAAGTTCATTGCTAGTGATCTCACAAATCTCATATCCCCAGTTAAGAGTTAGCTGGGGACTAACAACTAATAAAACAAATTTTAATATTTAAGTTTGAAACTGAGTAGAAAAATATAATCTTAATTAATATTGTTCACCTCAAATTTTATTTTTAAAAAATTTTCTTTATACTTATCATGAAACATTATGTTAAAGGCGATTTGTTCTTTTGTAACTACTATCGAAATAATCACATTCTTAAATTTTCATTCTTTAAACTATGCAAAATTAATGAAGAATAATTCGTTTCCGAGTTTTTTACTCAATATAATTAAATGTTTTTGCGAAAGTTAAATATTAGAAAGATTTGTGGATCGTTTAGTCTATCTTATTTTTTAACCACTATTTCTATTTTTAATAATCATTTTTAATGTATTTTATATATTATGTCTAAAAATTAGGGAACAAATATTAAAAGAACTGGAATACATCACTAATAACTGTTAGCGGTAATTTCACATTGCACAATATGGAAAGAAGCACAATGACAGAAAAAACAAAGTGCATTTTTTAAACAAAGAGAAAAAATTATTTTTATTAAAATTTTAATTAAAATGAGAATTTAATATAAATATTAAATTTTTAATTCCAATGCAATAAGTAAAGACTTCTACTTCGCAGCCATCATGATGCGTTTTTAATTTATTATTTTATCAGTTATTTATTTTCGATAGTGTCTTACCTCATATATCTTAACTGATTGCTCAAAACAACATCATGATGCAATATAATGAACTAAATCTTAAAACTAGATATTCATTTAATTGTCTTATTACATAGACTGAAGTTTTAGTTTAAATATAAATATTGCAACTGTTGAATTTAGTTTTAGTTATATCAACTCCCAGTTTTTATTAAAACAATACTGGGGCTATTTTGATACGGACCTCGTAATTTTGAACAGCTTTCAGAAGATGAAGAATTCTCAGTTGGCTTACTTTCCCCAAACTTCCACAACACACCAACGGGATAACATGTGTCTCGGTGGATTTATTGAGTACCAGATCCGCTCGCACATCTGTTCTCAGTCGAATCGGTATCGAACCTGAAATATTACCACCAGGCCATCTCCCTCCTATTCAAATTTTAGATAATTAGCAGCGAAGTCGTATGATATCACGGCAAAAATGTTCTTTATATGAATTTTTTCTGCTTCTCGTTAATTTTCATTGTCACAAGGGTGAAGTAGTAAAAATGTTTTGCCAAATTTGCATCTATATACTTGGAAGTACATATTTTATGTATGTTCAATGACGAGTGTATATTCATTTAACTGTAAATCAAATTTTTTTTCATGTCACACATTTTAATATTACATTTCTACGATTCATTTTTATGAAACAAAATCCTTTTTGTATACAAAGGAGATTAATTAAAATAACATTTATGCTGAATACTTTATTAACCTTTTTTAAATCTTACTATCTTACATTTGCTTAATGAGTCTGGTTTTGAATAAGATCTTTAATTCTTTAACTAATTGAACCTGCATAATGGGAATCTTCCAACAATCGTTAAAGTCTAATGTGACCTCTTCTTTTCTTGGAATGAATTAGGAAGAAAATGAGATATTTTCGTTTCGACTCCATTCACTGATTTTGTTATTTTTAAATCCATTTTTAATTCCTCCAATTACATCAAATTTGTCTTCAATAAATAGAAATTTGAAAGGAAAGTTTTCTTTCTAAAACTATTCTTTTTTTCATTCTACTAAAATATTAATAATTAAAATAATAGTTGTGATATATGAATAACTATCAAGTAAAAACATTTTTGGAAAAACTGGAGTGCTTTATTATAAACAGTAAGAAGTTCTCCATCAATTTAAGGTTTGTTACGCACTTCCTTGAAAGTAAAGTTAGTGAAAAAAATCTTGAATACCCATTTCATCATCAATAGTATTTCCTAATGCAAATGCATTAAATTTTTTCAAGTATTTGTCTAGACATTTTTCTTTCTGCCAAAATTAATTTCAGATTTTCCATTGATTTAATTTTATCTAAAAATCTTTGGAGTACTTTTTCAATTACATTTTATCACACATTAGGAAATGCTCGTTATATAAACAAAATCATAAAGGATTTTTTTAGAAAAAAATAAATACTTTTAATAGCAATTCTCGCACAATTTTTAGAAAATATTCATTCAATAAATATTGAAATCTAATATTATTGAAATTACATATTACTGGATATGCAAATTATTTTAAGTGTAGAATCAGAACAATATAAAAAAAACATATAAATTACATTAATATTTGGTCTGAATGATGATATCATAGTATTATATTGGTATTTCATATTTATTTAAAGCTATATTTTTTTTAATAAAATCTTCGATGTAATTTATGAAGCATATTTTGCCACTTGAAATTACAGATAATATGTTGAGATCAAAATTTATTAATCCATAAATTATTCCACTTAATTGTGATACCTAGACACAGAATGAGATAATTAAACATGTAATATTTCTCAAAAAAGTTAAGTGATTATTTTTATCGAATAAGGCATAATGTTAAATTACGAAGCAAGCCTACCAATGGTTATATATTTTAATTTTTTTCCAAATATTCTTACAAAAAAAAGTTTCTATGATATCCAAAAATTTCCAACATAACCCTCCTGCCAAACCTTCCAATAAGTCTCGAATGCTGCTTACCTTATTTATTAGAAATTAAATAGGGGTTTTTCTTGTTTATGAAATACTTGCTTGTTACATTATTTTCAATATAAAGCTAATTCCAAACTTTCTTTTGATTCCTATACATTTTTCTATAATCAACAAAGATTTAAATTCTTCTTCAAATTCCAAGCATTTCTTTGGAATCAAGGATTTGAAGGCTTAAACTGTTTTATATCTAGGAATGCATCATAAATACTCAACATTTATTTAGATAATGACATAACTGTACATGAATTCATGCATTAAATTTAAAGTTATGTTATTTTTTGACAAATAATAAGTATTCTAGAATATATTCTATGGCAAATGAAACTATTAATTTATGGCTGAATACATTTATTGTGACATGTAATAAATGTAAAATGTTGATACACCAGTGATTGTCGATTTTTAAGCCCAAGAAAAAATACATTCACTCAGCTATCTAAAATAAAAAGAGGGATAAGTCATCAATTTGTTGCCTACGCATTTTGAGGCTTCAGCATTTTATTGTTTTCGAATCACTTTAAAAATCTCTAGATCAAACAATATTTTATAGGTAACACAGTGAAATAGACGCATTCGAGTCATTGAGCAAATGCACAAAATTGTGCGAGTGTGTATACTTCTTATTTTAGAAAATTTTCTGCCTATCAAACGATTGACTTATTACAAGAGAATCAAATACAGTTATTGCGGAAACTAGTGTTCTGGAGATAATTTATGTTTCCGATTTATCAAAATTTATTTGACATGTTTTCCTCCTCTTTGTCTATTCTAAGAATTTTTTTCGAATTACAGAGATAAAATCACCCTAAATCCTGCGTTAGAATTTATGGAAAGGTTGTCCTAGTGGTTAAGAACGCGGTCTTAGGGTTTCATTTATTCTTGACAAAGCAACGAAGCGAATTATTAAGATGTATTTTGGATAGTGAATGTACAAATAACGCCTCACCTATTGCTTCTGATTCATTTCTATTTGTGATGAAAGTGAACTTAATTATATCAATATAATCTTAGTACCTTCAAAAGCAATTTCACTCAAGAATTAAAAGTTTGTTGGATAAGTGCGCCATTTCTTTCATTGTGGAAAGAAATTCGGTTTATTAGATTTCTAATAAATTCTTTATTAATTTTTAATATAATATATTTATTTCTAATATTGATTTCGCTAATATTAATTCAAATATTTTCACTTTTAACTGCAAAAATATGACGGTTTGATGAGGAGATTCAACACCTTAAATAATAAATCACAAATAAAACTATGTATAATATATTTTCTTCTTGATTATTATTACAATTTTTTATACTTTTATTCAATAAATGCAGCTTTTTAATGTTTTTGTATAATTAAGTCGAATTTTGAGTTAGGAATACTTAGAAACACATTTGATTTGGTTTCTATTTAATTGAATATACAGCCCTTTAAGAAAAAAAAAAATATTAGACATGTTTAAAATGAATTGAATCCCTTTTATGTATAACGATTTTCTTAGTAAAAACTCATTTTTTTAAATTTAGAAATAAAGAAATGTATCAATATTTGAAACTAGTTACCTTCACTGAAAGGTTTATTAAGCTGAGAAAGAAAATAATTGTCACAAAATTTTTACTTGCTCAAATCCGCATTTATATTACATAAAAATTCAAAGGTTAAGAATTTTTACCGTAAATGAGTTTAATTTACTTTGTAATATTTAATATTTTTATGTTACATTTTTTTACCTATTATCTAATTTTTTTAATGTTTTGGATTTAATTTGATACAATTATTAAAATAGACTTTGCCCAAATAATTAAATTATACTCAAATGCATAATTTAATACATTTCTGTTAGAAAGCAAAAAAAAAAAAAATACAAAACAAACAAAATATTAACAACAAAAATTAAGTAAAAGAAAAATATTTAATTAAAGCTAAGCAAAAATTGGCTGCTTGTTAAGCAATGTAAGCATGTTTCTTAAAATCATTTCTTTCATTTTAAAAGATTGCACAATTTTTGTATTTATAAAAATATAGTTGTTTTTTTTTGTAGGAAAAAATAAGGATGCTTTCTTAGCTTTTAATTAAACTCCATTTAACCTTCATATTAAAGAGTATAAATATTTTTGTTCATTTATTATTTTAATCACTTTACGAAATATCATTTTAAGCGTTTAAAAGAAACAATTGTACATAAATTCCATAAGATTTAATCTTAGCCCCAGAAAAAAGATTGAATGTATTAGGAACTTATTATAACTAACAATGGTTTCCTCTATTTTTAAAATTTCGTTTAAACTAAAATATTTCTATCATTGCATTTTATCATATCTTTGATTTCTGTTATATAGAGAAAATGAAGTTTATTCATTTCATACTATTAATTCATTCTCCGCCTATATATATGGGCCGTGGTGTCCTGGTGGTAACGTCTCGGCTTCGGAACCGAAGGGTTTCAGGTTCGAGACTCGATTCCACCGAAGATCCGTCGTGTGAGGGGGTCTGTTGCACGTTAAATCCGTCGACCAAACGTCCTCCCGCTGGTGTGGCGTGGTGTGGAGAGGGGGTGCCAGTTCAGGTGTCGTCCTCGTCATCTGACCGTGATTCAAAATTACAAGGTCCGTCCCAAAATAGCCCTCGTGTTGCTTTAAAACGGGACGTTAATATATCTAAACTAAACTAAAAACCTATATATATTTATTTATGTATCTTGTTCACATTTCTAATCGTTGGTTAAGTAATTTTTTTTTTCATCCACTCAATTTCAAATACATTTTTTAAAACTTTTAGTGGATCACAATGTTAATATGTTTTTTTCGAATAGTAATTCATTAGTCAAATATAATTAATTTTTAATACTTTAAATAGAGTTTTAGTAGGGTCTAATAAAAATTTTAATCAAAAGGCAGAAGCTTAATCGGTAAAATGTAAGAATTTCGGTATTTTTCATGTGAAGGTTAAGAATGTGATTACAATTCTTGCGAAAATGAATAATTTTTTGTGCATAGTAAATATTTTGATAATTATTTAATAAAAAGTAACTAAAGTAACAATTTTCTTTTCTGAACCTAAGTAGGTGATAAATTATTATTTTTATTATTTGCTCTTTTCGAAATTATTGTTTGACTAGGGAAAAGATCTGGTTTTTAATGCCTGATGAAAAATAAATAATGCGTGTTGTATTTAATGAGAGAAAGCTTTTAAATTGATTTTGAAATCTTAAACAAACTGTTATTGAAAGCAAGCATTCAAGTAAAAACTGCTCTTTTTAATATTTTCAATATTTTTATTTCATTTAAATTTTAAACAAGTTAAAATTAATTCTCTTCATTTCGAAACTATTTTTTCTGGACCTTATTTTCACATGTTGTTGTCTTCTGCAATTAAATCATAGGATTGAAATTTAAATGTCCCAGGAAAATAAGAAAATATAGTTTGTGCATTTAATCAAACTAGAAAGGAATCCTTGAAATTTAGTAAATAATATAGATACGTTTAAAGCAATAAATAAATAAACAAAAATAACTCAGCGTTTACCATTTATGAAAATCAAAAATCGCTTTCTAGATGTTGTGATTTTCTTATGAATGAAAAAAAATAATAAACAGTGGGCTAAATACATTCTGAAGAATAAATATGACACAAGGTGTGTATGAAACAGATATACATTACAGGATGCAATGTACATCTATTATGTAAATCTGATAGAAAGAATAAAAATACAGTTTCATAAACAAAAATATCTTTTAAATTAGAAAAAAATGTATATTTATTGAGTTCCACTTCCAATTAACACCTCTTTCAAAAAAAATCAAATTTATAAAAGATCTTCCTCACATTCAGTGAACTAACATGCTAATTAGTATAAACCTCGATAATTATATCTTAAACTGATGAGATTTCAGAAAACCCGCCTCCGAATGCTTCAGTTATTATAATAACGGAAACTTGCCTAAGCCACATTAAAAAACTGAATTATGGAGCCACTGAAGCAATAACACTGGCAGGAATCAGTACCGTGTCCTAATGGCCATGGTTGGCCACGGTACAACTCCTTCCGGGGGGAGAGTTCGTCTATTCATTGAAAGGAGATAGCCACTTCCACCATTTTTACACATACCAGAATGGCAAGAGCCAACCACCATATCGAAGTTTCTCATTCTCATTTTGAGGAGCTTCCAAGTGGATGTAAATAAACGCTTTGGATGAAAAACGTCTAAAATGCAATTTAATTAAACGTATCAGCTTTAAATTGCTAATAGAAAGAATATAAATTGTAAGAGATAAAGGGGCTAATAATTTGGCTGTCTCTAAAGCAATAATATCCCATTAGTAGAGGGCTTTGAAATGCAGAGTTTCATTTGATGACATAACTTTTTAAAAATGGATAATCGTGCAGCATCTATCCTTAAATTTTTTCAAATATCTTCAAAATATATTGCTAGTGAAATAAGTCATTTGATTAATACATCTTTTCATCTCAATAACGCTCAGAATAGTAAAAAAAACCCATATAAATGTCGGTTGGATCTACTGGCAAAAATTTCAATTTTTAAATGGACTCAATCAGTTGAAATTATGCCATTTTGCATAAGAATTAATGCATAATCTTGCAAAATAATTCGATCCTTATTCAAAATTAACAATAATTAGTTAGTTAAAATAAGTTAATGGTAACTTAATTCACAAATTCTGGGAAAAATATGGCATTATATTTCAAAGAGCGAAATAATATAGAAAGTATTTTTTTTAAATAATTTCAAAAAATTGATTAATCAAATAAATGAAGATGTTTTAATTTCTTGTATTATTTTATAAAACTAATTCATCCATGTTTAGAATTTCCTCTCCTATTTTTTTTTTTTTTATCAAGAAACAAGTTGATAATTATTTTAAATCTGGTTTGAAGACAGATATGTTATACTATCCATTCATGACAGGAAATGATTTCAAATTAAACAAGTATAATAAATGTGACCCCAAAAGCATAGGAAGTCTTAAATATTAAACTATTCTATTCAAAAATATATAACGATAATAATTTTTTCTGAAAAAAAAATAATTAGAAATTGAATGTATCATAGTAAATTTTTATTATAAAAAGAAGAAAAAATAAAAAAAAAATATGAAATGCGTTTTTTAATGTAATGGAATGAATTCTTTGCAGATAATCAATAAAATTTATGGAGGTTCGTTTGTAATTGTAAAAATTCAAAAGATTTCCATTGCATTGTATATGTTGAAAACTGTATTTGATTAAAATATTTTTCATTATTAAAATTTTTTATATTTTTCCGAAAAAAGAAAAGTTGACTATTTTGGAAACACTGATTATATTCTTGTTATTTGTTTAATTTAGAAGAATGGTGCTAAATCTTTATTTAGTTTTTTATATGAAGTCAATGTACCTTATTGAAACATAAATTATTTAATCAGAAATTTTTTTATACTTTTTGTGATCTATTTGAACTGTTTTTTTTTTCGCTTTTTTTACACTTTTTCATTTTTAAATTTTGTGAAAATAATATAAGAAAAAATATCACCATATTAGAATCTACATGAGTCAGAATTTTAAAAAAATAATGTTCGTGAATATTAAATTGGTTAACACTAAATTCGAACAAGTGAAATAGATGAAATTCGATACGTATAGTTCAAAAAAACATTGTAAATTGGAAATGAAATTCGAACCATGACCGAAAAAACTGTAACACGCCTTGTTTATTTTCCAGTCTGTACGATCATATGTTAACATATTACTATCCATATGCATCGAGATAACTGAAAGAAATTCGATATCGACATAATCCTTCACAGCGTCCTTGAGTTCGGCGCTATTGTTGAATTCGTCGAACACTAAAGAACGAAATATCGCTGTTATTCAAGGTGGGTGTAGCTCTGCTCCATGATAACCCGCATTCATACGTCTCCAGGATCACGCTAGCTGAACTGGCCAACTTCAATTCAGAGTAGCACGAGTTTTCCCCAAAGAGCCCGAGCATGTCATCCTTCGATCTTCATGTGTTGGGTCCCCTGAAAAATACCTGACGGTGTACTCAACTCGGACGGTGAACTCAAGGACACTGTGAGGGAATGGGAACCGTCATGGCTACGGGAATTCTGGGAACAAAGAATTATTCCTCTGGCTAATGAATGGGTTCGTTGTGTTCAGGCTTAAGGTGTATGCTTTTGATAAAGTTTTCCTTTATATTAATAGTCCTTTATAATAATTTTCTTTTCATACCTTTTCATCCGAACACCCCTTGTATTGTGGAAGAATATGCGTAATTGAAAGAAGCAAAATATTTTTATTGTTGCATTCTAAGTAAGTTTTCCAGGAAATAGCTGTCTTTGTTTTTATAATTCCGATAATTTTTTCCCCTTTTATAAATTTTTAATTTCATTTCTTACTTTCACTAAAAAGATATTGTAAGTCGGGAAAATAGCAATATGACTTTTTATAAATAAACTAATCTTTTTCATTTGTTAATTTTTATACTTTAACCTCATAAAAATCCTCTAATCATGAAAATACGTAGTTGCATATTTATGCGATTCCCGAAATGAGTGCTACTAAATTTTCCCTCAAGAGTTTTCTCTGAAAAAAAATGAGTACAGCAATTTTAAAATAAGTCAAAATATATTAAAAATTTTATCCGCTTTTCAGTATTTTTGCGAAATATTTATCACAGATTACCAACTGCATTAGAAAATATTTTTAAATGAATGCTGTGACGAATGGCACTTTACAAGCCTATAGACAGTTATCTGTCTATAATTTAAGCCGGAGAGAATCTCTTGTTCGTTCAGTAACGCCAACTAGGCACAAGAATACGACTTAACTACTTTATGTGTCACATTCGCTTGCACAACCTCTTTTTATTCGCGAGCACGTTGACATACCTCACTAATAGAACATAGACTCGAATCCAAGGCGCCTTGATTATCGGTAAAACGCGTTTCAAAATGATAACAACGATAATGATATTTATTTGGTTTAAAGCCATTTAGTTTCATTGCTTCGTCTGTATTTGCTGATTGGAAAGAATACAATATGAATGAACGTATATCTTAATCTGAATGAAAATTATAATTTATATTAATTTTAGTAGTATGGATTTTTATTTATCATCAAAAGGTGAAAATTAACTTCTTTACCTAAGTGCAAGGGTTCAAATAGTTTAAGTTTTTTTCCTACTTTGTTATTCCTCTCTTAAAGGAATGTTAAATGTATGATTTAGAAAGTGTGTAGATAAAAAGCATACTTACATATGCAACTAACTGCTGAATTATTTGTCTGAGGAGTTCTTTTATAATCAAAATCCTATTATATTTTTCCAGAAATTATTTAATACTTTCCTAAAAGTGCAAGCAGGAATTTTATGTAAAGCATCGGCATAAACATTTTGATATCATTTTTATAATGATAATATTAAAATTTTGATAATCCTATTTTTGTCTCATGCTTAAAACTAATTATTTTCTATTCTTGATGCGTTATCTCTCTTTTTTAAGAGATAATTGAAAATCATCTCTTAAGAAAGAGAGGATGAGTACAATTCTGATTAATTTAAAAAGTCTTTTGTCAGTATTAATCTATTAATTTTCAGATTATTTTATTTCAGAAAACAAATGCTTTTATTACAAAATTAATCAGATTTTTTTTTCTTCTAGATACTGAAGCTTCTAGATTAGCTGTAAGAGATAAACAAAAAAAAAATAATAGCAAGGCATTTTAATTTTGAAAATAAAGAACATGAAAAACACCAAATTCTGCTCTGAATAAATTGATTCTATTTTATTAAGTATTTTAAGAAGAAAAATTTAAGAAGCAAGGATTATTATTATTTTTTCCTGGCAATAGTTATTTTTTTAAAAAAAAGGGGGGGGGGTCATATTTACACAAATTTTACTTTATTTGCTATTTATATAGGTTTTATTCTAAAATAAGATCTTGAGGCTTTCTAAATCCCTAAAGGGGATATTCAATTAGATTTAGTTTTTAAGTTCTTTTGAATTTTAATTTTTTTCTCTTCTTATTATACACATTTAATCCCATCACTCAAACTGGGATCCCTTCAACATTTTAAATTTATGTATGATACATTCTATAGAATTGTTTATTAACTATCCCAACAATTTCTATTCAATAGGAACTGTTTTTATATTTTTACCCAAAAGTTAACATGAAAAATGTGATATTTTTCTGCATTTCAATTTTAACGCAGTTATAAAAATTCACTTAACATCTCCTGTCTTGATAAAAAAAATTAAACAGGATATGTAAGTTTCAGGCAGTTAAATAGATGAAGAATCAAATATTTATTTAAACAGAAATATTTTAGTCTTATAACAATGAAATTTTTATGTTATTTCATTATAAATATAAATGGGATACAAAAACATCAAAAAATCTAGTAGGTAAGACTATTTTATATTTTTTTCTACATATTTATTATTTTGCGTTTCAAATTTGCCCTTTATTACAACTAATAAAGAAGTATCACTTACAGTAATTTTTGATTTTTTAAACTATGCTTTCACTAAATAGTAGTCTTGTGTTATTTCATTAAACATTTTTACTATATTAATAACCGCCTTTGACGACCTGACCGTTCACCTATCTCAATTATCATTAAAATTTTAATAACTAATTTTTTATGTAACTCCTTACTTAATGCCAGTTTAGCCAAGGTTGGCTCTTACGCCAAGAAAATTCACAACCAATAACGTAACTCGAATTTTTATAGCTTCTTTATTAAAATATTTTAAATAAAATTTTTATATATAAATCGCTTATAATATTATAAAGACCTTTCAGCCATAATGTTATATGCATTTCTCTAATTTTCTGTTTGTTCCCGTAAAATGTATGCTATAAATTAAAGTGGATATCATTAAATTGCATTTAATCAAAGAACACATTTTTTTTACTGAAACACAGCATTTTTTTAAAATATGAGTATTGAAAATAGATTCACTGAGAATTTAAACCTTATGGTCACTAAAGAATATTTTCCTTAATTTATATAGTATCTCAACAAAATTTTATCAGGTTCATCATGAATGTATAGTTTAATTAACAATGTTTAATTTTAAATGATTCCAACATGAAAAAAAATATAAATAATCATTTGAAATAACCACTCGTTAATAAGTATGTTAAACCTAAGCATGTTAAACCTAATAAGCATGTTAAATCTAAACCCATTAGGATGCGGAGGGGGTGGGCGTAAACTCGTTAGTGTGAGTTTTATACTCAAATGATGCACTTAAAAGTATTGTAATAATGTTAATACGAAAAATATGTAATTAACATAAATACAATTTAATTAAAAAAGCACACAGCTAACCTAAACAGTTCGTTAACAGAATACATCTTAAATAAATCAAAACATCAAACCAAATAATCAGTTGTGAATAACCAGAACACAACACACATGTGTTAATTTTCAGAGCCAATTATGGTATTGCAAATGTGTGAATTTTCTACACCAGTTTGGGTAACTCTATGGAGATTAGAAATTCTTAATTTCTTTTATTCTGTTATCATTTAATTCAAAATAAATCCGAATGAATCCGAAAAATCGATAAATTAGTAATGTTTAATTTTAAATGCATCCAACAGTAAAAAAATAATAGTCGTTTGAAATAATTGGTCTAACCAATGTTAAGCCTAATCTCGGAAAGAGCAACTGCAGCCTTACTCATTTGGTGCTAGGGAAATGAAAAGATTTTTGGGGGAAAAAGTTAGTTTTTAATTAATAATTAAATTTCTGATTAAAAATGCAAAAAGATTACACCGTTGCACATTCTAGACCTCCAACCCATATATATATCGACATTTTCATTCTAATTGTCTGTTTAACATTGAACATTTGTTTTAAATTTGTATTGTTTCTTAATTTGTTAGTAGCATTTCTGGTTAGAAAATATATTGTTTTTTACTTTTTACTACGGAATTAAACAGTTTCTTAAAACTATAGTTTTTTTTTTTTACTTTTTAAACTTTAATAATGTTTTTATCTTTAATAATATTTTATAATTTTTGATAATGCTTCATAATAATTATAATTTTCATAATGAGTGTACAACATTTCAAAATTTCCCTATATGAAAGAAAGGGTAAACAACAGTAAACTTGCATCTTCCAAAAATTTGAAACTTGTGAAGTAAAGTATCTTGAAAATAACTCTATTTTTGACAATTTGGTAATGCACATGCCAATTTAAGATATGCAAATAGATTTAACACACAAACTATCTGTTTATGAACATATTAACTAATCAATGAAATTAAATGAATTCATACAATCTTAAACTCAGTAACACAATCTCAGTATTTTATCTTGATGTGTAACTTGTAAAGAGCAATGTTATCAATATAAGAGTACTTCATTTACAAAAAGACTTTTTAATCTATTGCATATTAGAGACAGGGATTTTATCATTTCATGTAGTCTCAACAAATAAAAGTGAGAATGGTGGAATGACTTGGAATTTCAATTCCATACTATGAGTAGAAATAACAAGAGCAACAGTGTAGTTGTTTTCGTTTCCTTTAAAATTAATCTTCTAAAGCCGTTGTTTACTTTCTAAATTAAATTCCAAAATGAAATATGTAAGTTTATTTTATGAAAGCGACTGATCATGTGAGTTCATTCTCGTTAACCACAGATAAAATGTACTCCTAAATAAATTTATGCTGAAGTGTTTCAATTCTTTGTTTTAAAAGAAAAGATATATTAAAAGAAAGAATAATTTGAAAAATATTTGATCAAAGTGAAATATGATGTCAACATGTAATCACATTTCAATTTGACGGAAAGTTTCAGGAAATGAATTATAGTTAATGTTCTCTAAAAATTACTGATTACAGTATTAGTTGCTGGGAAAGTAATTCATCTTATTAATGTAAACAGAAAATAAAGAACATCAAGTTAATGTTTTTCTTTTAATATTTCAAAACAATATACGTTTAAAAAATAAACGATAACCTATGAATCAGTAGAAAATAGAGACACAGTATCAGATAATTAATGTATACAATAATTAAGATGGAGTAATTATATGAAAAAGGTGGTATGTTTGTTTTGTAGATTATTCCAAATATTCATCTAAAGTTCATTTTATATACATTTAAATACATATAAAGTTCATGCTATAAAGTTCATTTTATATATAGTTCATTTTCCCAATGCATTTTGTCCTGCATTTGCTTCCCTAATTCTTTATGTTATAGTAAAACGGGAAACACGTATCGTACAAAGTACATAAAAGTCAGGTAAGCAAATATTTATTATCCTAATGAGATATAGCTAGAAATACATGACTAATATTTAAATCCATTTAAAAGATAATTTTTGTATGTTTATTTACTAGAAAAAAATAATAGGTAACGAATTATTATCAGCATATAGAAGTTTAAAATTGGTAATAAAGCCGAAACTTCAGTACTGAACAATACAAAATCTTCTAAGCAGTCTAATTACAGATCTTGGTTAGTCAAAATTAATCGAAGTCTTCTCATTTATTTTTTTATCTTCTGTCTCCTCCCCGATTCGGAGGGAGATAATCACCTTATCCTTCACCCAGAAAGCGAATTAGGAAAGCCATGCCATAGTTGGTTTAGTGACGAGCTCTTATTGCTCCATCGAGATTAATCTATAGGTTAAATAATCCGACACATTTAACATGAGATAATTTTTTTAACAATAGAGTACTCCAATAAATTTACTGAATTTTTAAACATATTGTTTATATTTATATAAAGAGTGATATTAATGAGGTTACTTTGACAAAAGTTTGATGCCATGAAAATATATAGATATATATCTACTATCTCGTAAACAATAATAAATCTACTACTAATGATAATAATTACATACATATATATATATATACTCACATACATATGTATACTAATATATCAATGTGAATGTTTTGAATGCTTTGATGGATGGATGTTTGTTACTCAATCACGCCAGAGCGGCTCAACGGAGTTGGATGAAATTTAACAAAAACATAGAGTACAGTCAGAAATAGAACGTAGACTACTTTTTATTCCTGTTAATTGAGTGGATAATTTTTTATTAATTAAAAACTAACTGTCGTGCCAAACAGCTGAGGATAAATCCCGCCAAAGATAAGTAAGGCTCCAATAATTTCCCCCAACAGAAATGATTTTATGCTTAGAAGAAACTCGACTGGTTATTTCAAACAATTCTATATTTTTTCTTTGCATTTGATGTATTTAAAATGTTAATAAATCGATCTTTCAGATTCATTCTGAAGTTTTTTTAAATTAAAAGAAAACAGAATAAAAGAAATGAAAAATTTCTAATATGCAGTGAATTATCTCAACTGGCGTAGGAAAGTCTGGCATGTGCGTTAAGCCAACTGGATTTGAAAGTCCGTGCTTTATTGCTGACAACTGTGTTTTCATTTAAATTAAAAGTTTAAAAATTATGTGTGTAATACAATTGCAGCTATCTCAATCTCGATCGATTAATAAAATGTTTTTGACCAGACTTGATTTGCTGTTTTGCTTTATTTTGAGTATACAATGTAAATAAGTTGTTTTTACTTTAGTTTTGTGTTTTTGTTATTAAATTGTTCTGATGTTACATATTTTTCGTACATGCTTATACTTTTAAAGCCATCGATTTTACGTTAGGTTTATTTTTTGTCATTATTTGATAATTTTTCGTACATATACATTAAAATTTACATGTGAACAAGAGACGCGGATTATGGCTAGTATATATATATATATATATATATATATATATATATATATATACTAGCTATCCCAATAAATTTTAAAAAGTGCAAACTTAAATGGTAATGTATATTTTTGGCATGTTTACTCATATGAATCTCGTAATCTACTTGTAACAGATTGAACAAATTTTTTGCAAAATGATATATCAATTTTGACCCACTCTAGGCCCAATCATTTTTCAAATTCTACTTGTTAGAAATTGCATGCTCATGTGACTCGATTTTTAAGTGTAAAATTATAGTCTAAAACATTGATAGTAAATTCAAATTTATTGATCTGCTATATATTTGTTGAGTAATGTTGTTTCAAAAGTTCCTAATATTTTTTGACTCCTATTTGCTTCTGAATTATATTTATAAAGCTATATCGAATTGTAATTCTAAAAAGAAATTTTCCTTAGAAATTGTAAGTCTCCTTCTCTGGTTTTAAATAATAGACAAAAAATTCAAGAGATTATAAATTTGTTGAGTTAACTGAAACTTAAAGTTTTGTATTTCAAGACGACATTTAGCAAATTGCTGAAAATTTTAGAAAAAAAATGATAGAATTTAAGTAATTTTTTTCATTTTTATTTATGTAATAATTGGTATAGAAATGCACTCTCTTATGTTTTGTAATGATATAAAACTAATTTTCGTGTTATCAATCCTTTATAAATTATCGCCGAGAGACACCAAAATTCAACATGATTTTAATTTGTAAACTGCTAACTATAATTTCAAAAAAAATCTATCTGTGGTTTACATTTCCAAATTCTGAGCTATGAAGGCGTTAAATGTTTTAATTGTACTTCAAACGCGCATATACGCAGAAAAAGAGAGAGTAACGCGAATATTCTTTTTTTATTAGTAGAGTTAGAAATACTTAATCTTGTTTATTAAATATTTATTAAAACACAAGGTAATGTGCTATTAAATATTTTCCATAAAAACTTCTGCACAATATTTTCTGTTGTCTGAAATTATGCATTCTCAGAGGCATAATTTAGAAAATCGAAATTTAGTTTCATATTTTTCTTTTTTAATAGTTACTTTAATCATTTGCCACTTGTAATTTATAAACAACATTTTCTAAAATTTTGTTTATGAAGAATACAATATTTTTCGTTTAATAATAATAATTTTTCAAACGAGTTCAAAAGAATGCATAAGAATTGTATTAAATATTTGACGTATAATAAGCAAAATTAAAAATTTAATAATATTTAGTTTTATTCAATAAATATAAAACAGTTTGATTAATTTATATTGTTGTGATAGAAAAAGGGGGGGTGATTGCATTATATTGTATTCATCGTATTGTATTTTTTGTAGAAGGAATCATGAAATATTCTTAAAAAAGATATTTACTAAATTAAAAAAGAAATCACCTTAAGTACTTTTCAAAATACGGCTTTATACCTTGATGTAAAATCATAAGCATTCAGAAATATTTGAAAAAAGATTTTTTAAACAAGAGACTGTTTTAAACACTTCTATTGTACTAAATTAAATTTTTGAGTATTAAATTTGCACTTTGAATATTAAATTTGCTCACTAGAACTGCAATTACCAAAAGTCAAATCATAAAAAGTATTTCAAAATCTTCCAATAAGTTTTGTGCTGTCTCATAAAAGAAATATGATTCCAATTAATGTAAATATATATTATTTGAATTCTACATTACTTATTTCTATAATTCTCATTTTTTACTGGCCTTTTAGAAAAATATTAATAAAACATATTTAACTGTTTAAATATTTCGTGAGGTTTCGATTAAGTGGGCCTTTCATTAGTTCATTTATTTAGTTCATTAATCTAGATCAAAAACGTACTCCCGTTAACAAAAATTTCCTTTAATCTTATGTTTTTCAAATTGATTTCCATCGAGCATTAAAAAAATCTTTTGATGTATATAACGGTTTAATTAAAATAACATTTTACGTCCGAGTATTTTTTTTTCGTGTCTATTTTTTCCATTTTTACGATCCTTGTATTTTTTAAATGAATTTAGGAGTTTGAATGGAATCTTGTTGTGTGGGCTGATTGAAACTGTAATGAGAATCTGCAAATAATTATTGAAACGTAGTGTAGCCTCCTTTATCCAAATGAATAAGCGAGGAGATGAAAAAAAAATGTGTTCTGATTTGTCTTCTCTCATTTCAGCTTTTTTCATGAACAAATTTCCGAATAGATACAATGTATATGTAAGAAGTAGCATTTTATTAAACTTCGTTTTTACATATTATTATATCGGATGTATATAAAATATTACTAAATAAATGGCTTACCAATAAAAATTAATGTGAAATTGGATTTAATTTGTAGTTTAGGAATAATTACTTGAATTTGATTTTCTATTTTTTTCTACAAATATCAAGATTAAAGAAACTCAACTCTTCACTTTTATTAACAATTTTTAATACATTTTTGACCATTCCAAACCGCCGCTAAAAGAATTATGATTTTTAAGTCAATTTTTATAATGATTTTTAAATCCATTTCAATATCATAGCATAAAAACATAATCATAATTTATTATAAATAAATATAAATTTTATTAGAAATGCTCTGTTTGATTTCTGTTTTAAATTTTAAAGGATTATTTACAATACTTTAGCATTTAATAAAAGTTTCAAAAACTGATAATTACCTTATTTTTTAATGACGTTTTTGCCTTATATTATAATTTAGACGTCACACTTTAGAGTGAAAATGAAAAGTATTTTCAAAAAATGAATTGCTTAAAGTGAAAATAATTTTTATCTTTAAATTTTCTACATGTCGATGCTAAAAAGAAAAAAAAAATACAAAATAAGTTAGCAAAATAACTAATTAAAATGACTAAAATTTAATTAAAGAGAAAATATTTTTTGTATGTTTAGTTATAAAGTGAAGTGTCATATATTTTTTTACTGGCAAAGTATTAGACCAATAAAGTAAATGTTTTTAATGTAAAATGCATGGACAAATTAAACTATGATTACAGTAACTGTCATCTGTATTATCTAATTTCTTACTTAATGGTTATGAAACATTTTTTTCACGATCAAAAAAAGAAAAAAAAACTAAATTTCAATTTATAATGATATTAATAATACCAAACCATGCTTTTCTTCTTTATGTAATTATTCTTTACAGAATACGAATGTGTCGCTTAGAAATTGGATATTTAATAGCGAAGAATAAAAGTACCTCAAATAGATCAAGTTTCACCTTTATTGATTTATTTCATATTCATATATATTTACTTGGCAGTGTAAAAGCGGATTATTAAATAAGTTTTATGCTTTTAAATTCGGTTCGTTTCTGAAGTTACCTTAAAATTTTTTCTGTTGTCGCTTTTAGAGGATTAAATATTAACATGACACTTTGAAAAATTAAATCGGAATTGAAAAATTAAAGTTGTAAGTCATGTTTCAGACCATTAAAAATTAATTTATATTTTATCCGCCGTCACATCTTCACGTTTATGGTGTCTGTATTTTCACATTTTTTATCTGCCCCAAAGAAATTTATAAAATGGCTGGGGTGTAAAATTCTATTGCGTGAATAAAAGGAGCATAAATAAAGGAACAAAAATAATTTATTATCCTTAATGTAATTATTAGAGCTGATGTGAAATATGAAAGCGCATTTTTTTATATTCAGTGGCATAAAAATCTGGAGGATTCTAAAGGCACTTGCCATGGACAAGCTCTCTACATAAGTCAACGATTTAAGCCAAGGATGTGTCTCTTTTTTTTAAAAGCATCAGCTAGGCCCAAGAGTACGCCTTAAGTACTCACGCATCACATTCGCTCGCACGACCTCTTTTTACGGGGTGGGGAGGGACATTCACACATCTCACAGGTAGAGGAAATGAAGAACATTTATTCTCGAACCGAGATTCGAACCCGGGAGAAAGACGTGCTGCCTCTATACCAGAACGCCGGCTACAACAAAGTTTTTTATAGTAAAAGTTCATTTTGTATGTATGCAATCGTGAATACAAATGTTTCAAACTTTTTTAACAAAAGGCCTTAACATACACTCAAAAGAACGAGTTTTATAGAAACAAATAAGAACATATTTTATAGAAACAAACTCTGCACATGCAATATGTAACAACGTTAGTATGTTCTCAAAATAAAGTAATAGAATGTAACGGAACTTTTTTAGCAGCGACGGCCTGATGGTAATGTATCGGTTTAAGAGCAGGTGGGATTCCGGATCCAGACCGATTTCACAGAAGAGCCGTAGTGTAAATCGGGCGCAGGAAACCAAATATCTCCCTATTGGTGTAGTGTGGAAGTCCTGAGAGAGGATGCCATCTCAGGCATGATTCTCTTAATATGAGTTGTTAAAAAATAGCTCTTTTATTGCTTTAAAACTGGCTGTTACTGGCTGTTGTATTTTCTCAATTCTTCTAAAAGAAACCATTTTTTAAAGATTATGAACAGCGTATGTATTTATGTAGCTACGGTGGGAAGTATGAATACTCAACCGCAAGAAATGAAACAGTTTGAATACCAAAATTTTCATACCCACTAGGGCCGGAAAATGAATATGTGAAGAAAAGGTTTCTAGTATTATGTCTTGATGGCTTCAACCATAATATTTTATCATGTAAAAACCTGCTGCCTTATTCCTTTCGCTATTGAATTGTAATACTTTTCCTCAGCACAGACTCGCATGGATATTTGATCCAACTCTAAATTCTACCAAATAATTTTCGTTTCCGTATGTATCTTTTGTGTGTAAGGTGGTTTGAAAGAGCATATCCCTATTTAATGGAATGGAGAGGGAAATGTACTTACATGACCATTCTTGGAATTATGCAATATTTAATATAGCAGTCATAAAAAGGCATCAGTTAGCAATAATGATGACGGAAAGAAGGAAGTTTATAGTAGAGACATCAGATTAAAATAGTGCGAGTAATCGCACGATATTTTCATTCTTTATAATTATACTACTCTTATGTATATTATAGTAGTATATATCTATAGTATACTATACTAATAGTATAATATAGTATAGTGGTATATATACAACTGCATATTTTTACTCTATTTAAATTGTGTCATTTTGTATTTATTCTTACATTATTTTACTTATTGAACATTTTTTCCATCCCATCTTCAATGCAGTTACTGTTTTATTATTATCAGAACAAGAAAAGAAATAAATTGGTAGAATATGAAAATATATTGGGCATTTTTCGAAATATATAAAAAAATTTGACATTTTTCACCTTTATATTTGGATTGGAATTCGAATTGAATATTTAAGCTTACGAAATCATTAATGAAATTGTAATTACAATATAAGACAGCACTTAAAATGTTGTTCAACGAATAGCTAAGTTATGCATAAAGCTATTAAACATTTAACTATATACAGTTTTACGCAAGGATACAGTAATTCCAATTAATATTATTGTTTGAAATTTTTTTACTCACTTAATATTGATTAAAAATTCCAAATTAAATTAATCATTTAAACAACTGATTAGAGGTTATTTAAAGTTAGATCTGGTACCTTTCATTTTTTTTAATATCTTCATTTCAAATTTTTAACGGATTGAAAATTTTATTAATGCGGTAAATTTGATATATGCCACAAATAATTATAGTGGAGTAATTTTTCAATTTGAAAAAAACTGTGAAAGGAAAATATAAATTTTTCCTTATTATTCTTTATTTTTTTAATATTTCTTCAACGCCGGTCGGTTCATCGGTTATAATTAATTGTAATGAATCAAATTACCAGAATCAGAAAGCTTAAATTTCATTTTAAATAAGTTATTTTGCTAATAAGAGTATAATTCACTATGGTACATGCTCGTCCTTTCTTTATTTTTCAGCAACACATTCTTCATTAACAGTACAATTTATATAAATGATTTGCCAGCTAAAATATGAAACATTTACCTACAGGATTTGATGGTATTTATAACAATTGAGAGTTTAAGTAATTTCATTTTCCAAACTCAAGCCACAAAGTATGATTATTTTTATACGTTATTGAAATGTAAATTTCGGTTTACTCTTAAATATAGTCAAACATATTCAGCATACAGATCAATCAATAAAAGGATATAAGCATTTATGTAGAAAAAGAAATTTTCAATTTCGAAATAATTAATTGAGTTCAACCCATCTGATGGCTTGACTCTGTCAATTCTGTTTTTATAGCTCCCATGACACAGCATTAAACAGCCCCGAGAACAAATCTAATTACCACAGAGATTATCAAATATTTTGGGTTCTTCAGTTTTGTAACTAATTTTTTCACAAAAAGATCTCAAAGTATGCCAGGACTGACGGGGTTTATTGATCCGGCATCTACTCAGCTTATGTTAGAATCATCTACAATGCCTATTTACAATACTCATTTTAGGAATCGCATAAATATGTGACTACGTATTTTCATGAATAGATGGTTTTTATGAGGTTAAAGTATAAAACTTAATAAATGAAAAAAAATTGTTTATTTATAAAAATCCATATTGCTGTTTTCTTGACTACTAGTATTCATAGATGCCTCGCTGTGTTAGAACCGAGCGGCGTAGACAAATCTGTTAACGTTTACGTTGTAATGAAGTTCCGTACCTTTTCATTTGAACACATCTTATATATTTTCAACATAGGAGAAATATAGCTGCTTCAGATTAGTCATCGCTTTAATAATATTGTTTTCTATAGCCAGTGATTGTTACTTGGCTAGGAAAGTACATATTATGTTTAGTTTTCATAATTTTATTTTAATAAGAGGTAGATAGTTATAAAAATAAAAATTATCAGACAGAATATTTAACATTAATTCTAACAAAAAAATAACATTTATGAGTTGGTAAGTCTATTTTAAATTAAATTAATTATTCTAAATATCGGCAACCGTATAAATTTATCATTCATTATTCTACTACAAATAATTTATTATTTTCGATTTTTTTTAAATGTTTCTCATCTTCAACTATAAACTGCCTAATAACATACAGAGTTTATTATTTATTTTAAAAATCATTCATCTTTCTTTTTCTGGTGTTAGTTACGGACAATTTCTTCATTTAAAGCTAAATTTAGATTTAGATATTGAACTTAAAAATTACTTTAATTTAAGAAAATATTTTCATTCTAGCAATTCCGTGGTTGTCCATGCTATTTTTCTTCGCATAAAATTAGCTTTATTTAAAATTATTATTCGTTAAATTATTATTAAAAACTATTTGAAGTAAATATAACTTTCAGCTGCTAAAATTAGCTTTATTTTTTTAATTAAATAAATATTTAAATTTTTTTTTTAATAAAGGGAATTTTATCAGATGAAAATTCTCTGATATTTAGTAATGTATAACCCAAATACATTTTATTAAATATAAATAAAATCATTCAATCATTGGATACAATGTGCTCTACAAATAAATTTAAATTTTCTGAATAGCTTTTTTTCCCTTTCGACAGTTTCGTGATAACTGAATAAGAAATTAAAAATATTGTGAAAAAAATCTTTGGTATTTTCAATATTATGAAATTCATCATTTATATTTTTCAGTAAAATCAGTACGTCGTTATTAAATATCGGTTTACAAAGTATCTAAATCTGATAATAAATCATACCATGACAAATTTCCTACAAAAAAGGTAAATTTTTGTTTTACTAAGTATATTTTTGCATTTAGATAGTCTCCGGTTACTATTATAAAGGATGTCTTAAATTAAAAAGTTAATAGTGTTTAGAGTAAACCTGGTATAGATTAATCAGCTATTTTTAATTTCTCGAAAATTGGATATTTTGCACATATTGACACAGAACTAATTTAATGAGACATTGATGTCAAAACTTATTAAGATATTTCCCCTAGTATAACTTATGGCATAAATGGAACTTTATAAAAATAAGGCACTTGAATCCTTTGGTATATACAAACTATGTTTTTCATCATCATCTATCTCTGCTCTCCAACAATCTATTTTAGTGATCTAATTCGCATTCTGTTTTTAGTATTTTTCAAAATCATTTAATTCGTTTTTTTCTCTTTTGTAGTTTTGAACCCAATTTCCATTTTTTTTTCTTTTCCGTGGTTTTAATTTTCCATTTCTCGTTGAATCATGATCAAGAAGTATTCGGCTTAGGTGAAAACTATAAATACTTACGTTTTAAAATACTCCAATTTTATCTTAAAATGTCTACTAATTAAGTTTCTTGTTCCCTATATTTTCTAAATTTATTCCCTAAATAGAAATATTTGATTCTTTAAGAGGATGTATTTAACTTCTGGTATATTTTGAAATCCGATTATTAATTTTGAAGTATTTCGTTTGGTGAAATAAATACCATTATTAAAAAATAAATAATTTTCTGCACTTTTTAGACATTTTAAATGTAAAATATACTAAAAGTATATTGTAAATTCGAATGTATTCGACAAGATATTTTTTTTTCTATTTCTTAATGTATGGTCTCTAATTCAGATAAATTAATAAAGGAAAAATAAAGAAATACTGCTTTTTCTCTCGCGTGTTTTTAAAAATTATTTTTATCCTTATTTAAGTATAAATGACATTCGTAAATTATGTTTTTAAATAAAATTCTACCATTTCCAAAATCTCAAGACACGTTGTTGAATCTGAATTTAGTTTTAGATTTCATTTTTCAATTCTTCAGCAACTCAAATACTTAATAACAGTATTTCCAATGGGACTAGATAGTTATCGATACTAAGAATCTTCAATGAAGACATTTGGATGATTGCATTCCCAATTTCTTTCTGAAATTATTATTTTTTATTTTCTTCCAAAAGAAGTTGTTTGTAAATTATTTCAATTTAACAAATGAATCAAATAAATGCAAAAACTGAAATAGTGTTCTAATTTCTTTTCATTGGATGAAGTAATTGTGAAAATACATCCTGTTAAATCTCTCTAGTGGCACATTCAGCAACAAATAATTTCTGAAAAATATCTTACTTTAAAGGTAAGTGCATTAAAATACCTAACTAAGACAGTTCTTATTATTTGAAAACACTTGTGTCATATAAAATTTAATTATTTACTGTTTCAAACGGTTTTTAAATTTATTTCAAAGATTATTACTTTCATATCTGATTTTAATTGTGTTTAACATCATATCTTTGAAAAATATAGTAATGAAATGGGCAAAAAAATTCACTATTAATTGATTATAATTTCTAAAATATTTTTCAAATTTTAAAAATTATTAGTACTGATTGCAAGCTACATTATTTCAAATCATTGCATATTTATAACAAATAATAAAAAATTCCTAACATTAAGGGAAAATACGTTTAAAAAAATCCATGGATTTCCCCTTAGAGTTGGATCAATCAATGATATATTCATCATTACGATAAAAAAAAAGTCATATTCATGGCAAATCAAATATTCACCAAGATCAAATTCAAAACAAATATATGAAATTATTTCGAAATTGAGTAACACTTTGAGCTAAAAATCATTCAAATGAGAAATATTTGTATAAAAAAAAATGTAAACCACTAAAAGGATAAACGAAGATACCATTTTAAGCGATATTTTCTAAATAAATATACCTCTGAATAAAGATAAATTTATTGGAAATTACAAATAAAAAACTCAATATAATTATAAGATCTTTACAATAATTTGGGACACTGAATAATAATTTTAGAAATCTGTCGTCTCATTTTTTTTTTTTGAATTACAGTTTTTTTCAGTAGAAACATAAACTTTCTTCATAAAGGCATTGGATAATTTCATAGATACATATGATGATATGGAAATATTTGCTGGAAAACTAACAATTTCTTTCTTAGATGCTTAAAAAAAAAGCGTGTTGTTAAAAATAGGAAATCCTTTTAAATAAAATGAATTTGAAGGCTCAGATTAGTTCGCCGATAGTATTTTCATTAATATATTACAAGAATTTCTGAGTTTAGATCAGTAATTTATTGAATTGAACTATCCTTCCCCCCCCTTCCTTAACAACAACAACAACAAAGAAACCGAAGCCGTGGAAAGGATATTTCACAATATAATTTTTAAATTTCTCATTTCAAGATTAAATAAGAAACTCTTTATAATGTTAATGAGCTAATGTGTATAAGGCGATAACAAAAAAGCGAATTACAGTTACTTTTGTAAGTAATCTATTTTATTACCTGTTCTTTTCCTGAATATCAAACTGTCGTTCTTTAAATCTATTTTTAATCCAAATTTGTTGTCAAAATGTTAAGAAAAATTGCATTTCTTAAAAATTTAAACTATTAGGAATTTTTTATTGCCATAACTGATTTAGATACACGATTGTCAAACGAGTTCTTGAAACTACTAGTTATGCAAAATTGAATTCACCATATCAATTAAAATGGTGAGTTCTATGTATTCTTATATTGGTCCCGATAACAACTTCAAATAAGCATTTTTTTAATTATGAACTCGAATTCACCAAATTAGATTTTTAAAAGTGTGAATTATTTTGCTACTATAAAGTTATTTTTCAATATCTTATCTTTGTAGTAACTTTTCATGTGGGCACGAAAGAATGGAGCAATGACTTTCATTTTATAAGAAAATATTTCAGCCAATAAATTTATATTAGAAACCTTTCGGAATAAAAAAAATTATAAAAAGCAACCATTCAAAAATCAATTGATTTAAAATTATCCGAAAATAATGGACTGTACTAAAAACTCCTTAAATTAAATAAGATTAATTAAAACTCGTATTGAAGTATATAAAGTTCACTCTCATCAAATAAAAGAAGGAATTTTCAGAAAAATTGCTATAAAATTACATTTTACTTAAATAGTGAAAAATTTAATTTTTTTTTGGTAGAAATTCGATTTCACTGACATAATGCAGAATATTACAATATTTTTATTAAATCACCAATGCAATCTCAATTTCTTACAATGGATATCTAGAAAAATCCATACAGAATACAGTCATTAATGAAACGGTTAAAAATTGAAATTATTACTTCAATAACAAAATACTTTAATAAAGATATATATAACAGAAAATATTGTAGAGAAATGATCACCCTATCATAAACATTAAAAGTACATTTATAACCTTTTCAAATCAGACAAATAAACATTTTTCATTTTTATTCTAGATAAATATATGCCATTTTTATAATCTAATGAAAGGTGCAGTAATATGCAAATGCTAAGTTCATTTAAAAAATATAACGTGCAGTTTTAAAACCTACACTCGATACTTTTATTCACTTAAATAGAAAAAAAAATTAACAAAGCTTCTAAATCACTCAATATAAATGTTTATTCCTTTATAAAATGTTAGTAAAATGAGCTTCTTAGAACATTTACATTGTTCCATCTATGCATAAAACCCGTTTCTGCATGCACACACTTAGAGTTCTACTTACTTCTACTTGGAGATCTTGATCTTGTTAGAATAAATATGACTACTTATAGATTAAATTAAAAGTTACTCATACATAAGCTCATCGTGGGCGGATAATGAGCTACTAAGATTTGCGAGACAGCTATGAAATTTTATATTTTCTGTTATATGCATTTCTGTGAATAAAGATTAAAGATTCAGCATCTATGAAATAATTGAAAATATAATTTATTCTAACATTAACCTTATTAATTATTTATGGATAGTTAATCATAACCAATAACAATTATAGATTGATTAATGTTTGTTCAATTAATTTCATATTTAATTAGCATTCAACAAACTAATTAGGGTTCAAATAAGTGTTGTATCTAATTAGTAATAGGTATAAAAAGAGAAAACATGTTTTACATCACATTTTAAAATGATTAGTAAATATGGTTATCACATTATTACAATGTTCAAAATAGTAATAATTATAAAGCATTAGCTCTATAGGAAAAAAACATTCTTAAAATCATTTCGTCGCCTATAAATTTAATTAAAATTCTAATTTATCTCGTTATCCTTATTTTTTCTTAAAAAATTAAAATCTTTTGTTGCTATAATATAAAAGGAACACCTATAAAGAAAATGCATAAAATTGAATGAAAAACTCTTATTGTCATTTAAGCCACTTTAAAATATTTAATATAATTGAATTTCTCAAATAATGAAACATTGGATAATAATGACACAGTTATAATAATATAAAAAATAAAGCATGTCTGTTCTTATAGATTTTGGAAAATAATCAGAACTCATTTTTTTTGTTAAAAGTTTTTATTTGTTACTCTTTACTTACTTATTTAACAGTACAATTTCAATCTTTGACTATCTAAGTTGTTCAGGAGACAGAAAAAAACTCATGTTTTGGTGATATACTTATATTTTCTTTTTGTTTTATTGTACAATTATTTATACAGTTCTTCATAAATAAAATAGCAATCTAGTAAAGAAGTAATAACTAAATTTCTTTTTTTTTATTTATGAAAATTTACAGACAGCTAGATAAAGGAATGAATGTGTGAAAAAATTACGACTAAAAGTTGCTCATAACTGTATTCCAAAGCAGGAAATAATTTTTAAAAATCAAAGAAGCTTTCTTTCTAAAGCACTATTTGCTTATGATGATAAATACAAATTGCTCAGATTTCTTGCAAATCGTTTCACATTTTTCCAGCACTGAAAACGGCATTTGTCCACTCAAAAAATCATTAAATTCAAATAGGGATGTCATGAGATTTTTAACAATAAAAAAAAGAATTAAGAAAAAATATCCTAATAATATTAAATCAATTATTTATATCTCAATTCTGAAAATTATTGCACTATAATTGTAATCTCGAAAGGGCATTTTTAATTGACAAGAAACAATTCGTTGTATTATTAAATTTAATGTTTATTTCATGTAATCATTACATATCAAAATAGCATGACTCCATTTCAATATTCAAGAAGAGAATAAATATTTAATCACTTTTGTTCAGAAACGATGAACTTTATTTCGTAATTTCGAATGTAAATACAAGTTAATTAATTTCTAACATACACCGATATACACTTTAAATTTTTATTGACAATGGCTGTTCATAATTTCTGGGTTCTTTTAATAATGATTATATCAATCTTTTAGGAAACATTTTTGATTTATAAGGGAATTTTGCTCGCTAGAAATGTTCACAAAATGTTTATTAAAAATTTAAGAGATATTATTACTTTTTATTTGGAAACACCTTGATGACTATGAAAAGAAATAATAAAATAAATTATGATAAATACGAAATAATAAAGGGTAAATTTTGTTTGTTAAAAGATAAAGAAGAAAATATTTTCATGAATTATTAAATAATTTACTTTTTTATTAAATTATCACGATATAAGTTATACATTAATTATATTGGGAAACTGTTTGTCTAGTTTTTAAATATAAATTAAATAATTATAACAATAAAATAGGAAATAACAAATCAGAAATATACAACTAACTATGGAAACGTGTTTAAGAAATTTTAAAAAGAAAGTAAAGAAAGGAAGGAAGATTAAAATACACCATAAGTTTTCTTTATTATAGAAGCTAAATAATATGATGGATATCCTATTCCTGTTTTACTCTTTTCATTGCTATAATTTTTCACAATTACAATCTTTACGATGGAAAGTCAAATGGGAAAAATAAATAACAGATTATAATTGAAATAAATAACAATTCCTTCAATTGAATATATTTGTATAAAATTACTGGAAAAATAAATAACATTTAAGATTTGATTTTCCTCGTATAATTAAAAAGATAAATTTTCAATTATATACCACTTTTTAAACTTGTATAAAAATTGTGGACACATAAATAATAGATTATGATTTGAAAGTATTTTTCCTCATATAATTTAAAACGTACATTTTCGATTATATATCGCTTTCTACACTGGAAAAAAATTATTCAATAGGTTGTAGGTGAAAGAGTGAAATTATGATTAAGTGAGTTCTAAAGTGAAAGTATTCTGAAGGCACATAAAAATTGTGCATGAAGGACAATAAATTACCACTTAATTTTGGAGTTCTGAATGACATTTAAACTTGTTCCTTAAATTATTATTTACGATTTTTAAGTAGGAAAACTTTTCCTCGAAAAAATAGAAGGATTTCTTCGTATCACGAAATTTTCCAGTACAAAGCAGTTACACGTATTTTTTCCTCTTCTAAATTCATTTCTGTCGTTTTAATTTATAAAAAAGACCACTGTTCTTTTTTGTTGTAGATAGTAACAGGATGCTTAAAAAAAAGATGTGGTTGGATAAATATATGATTACTCGTGAGAGACTCAAGAATCTTACATCATTGATACGACGCAAGATAAGTAAACTCTTAGAATTGTTTTTGTCTAAGAATTTCTTAATAAAGAAAGACGTTACATGAAGTAAAAGTTTGAATTTCACCTGATAAAGAAAAGCCGTCTTATAACTTGTATATTCATTTAGTGACTTTGTCAATCATTTCCATCGAGTGAGTTTGATTACATTAACATCTCTTTAAATGATTTTGAGTTTTGCATATATACTTAATTAATAAAGGAAAATTCTTATAATTCTTGTAAAAACCAAAAATATGTAATAAAATATTAATTTATACTATAAAGTCAAACACATACTGTCATTATTATTGTATTTGGTTAGACAGCCCAGGATGGGGCAGTGCCTTAATCTAAATACTGTTCCCCCGCATTCTATTTTTGACATTAAAAGCGCCGGGTTTTTTTCTTGGACAGCCAGGGAGTAGAGCATGTCTTCTGGAGTCAGTAGACCAGTGTCTTAAAAATTAATGTAAAGGATTTTTTTTTAAAGTGGAAGCATCATCCATTTTAAATGTATGAGCCATAAATCGATGATTTAATTTTAAATATATGATTTATTTTCATGAACCCTCTGTAGATTTTATTCAGCTCAAATTATATATTCTTTTCCAAACGTTGTTAATTTTCATCCTACCAAGAATGACTCGCATAATTTTTCCTTCGAAAACTATTATTTTGTTTACTCTATCATTGATCAGAGTTCAGGTCTCTGAGCAATAGGCAAGTATTAGCCTAATTAAGATTTTATATAGTAAGCATTACTTGATAGCAGAATAATCGTTTTAGTAGGTAAAAGACTTTTTTTTGCGTTCATTAGACAAACTTGAATCTCCTTGCCAATGCTATTGTCATCTGTAACTTTGGAACAAAGATAAGTAAAACTTTGTACAACCTGATATTTTGTGATAACCAATTTCTAGATGATGGCACATTTCTTTACTTGATGCAGGCATATATTTGGACGGTTTGCTGTTTCTGATAGGTCCCAAGCTATTTATCAAAAACTATAGTCAAATTATTAAAAAGCGGTTTCGATATTTAAAAACAAAAACTTTCTTTTACCAAGATTGATAGTAAATTTGTATAAAATTACACTACCACAAGTTTCTTAATGAAATATAAAGGATCAAATAACCCTCATTTATAACAGTAAATGCACAATTTTTTAAACATTGATTTTATGTACTGTTTTTTTATTACAATTTATATTTGTATGAGTGAATTACATATACCAATCTTGACAACGACAATTCTTTTTGAGCTATATTTTTTTCTTACTCCCAACTATATGCTTCCTTACATTGCTTTTAAATCACTTCCTATAGCTTTATATTTGAACGATTTGAAATTTTTATGTAATATAGAAACTGAAAAAATATTTTTTCATTATAATATTTAAAAATCGATGTTGTAAATTAATTTAAAGCAGCTTAAAAATTAAAATAAAGCTGTTTAAGTTGATAAGAGCCTTCCGGACAAATTCAATTACAATTGTGACAATATTTCTTATAGATGTTTTCTGTTTCAAAACATTGATATTTTTAATATTATTTTAAATTCTATAAACAGATATTAAATTAATATTTTCGCACAATTTTTTGAATGTTTGTATACTTTGTAATTCATAAAAATACATAACTGATGATAACTATCAATGAATAACTGTTATGACCTTTTATTCGTTTTCTGTGATTCGTTGTTTCCTACAACGGGATAACTATGGTTTACTTTATATCGTCTTTTTAATGCTATATTTATTTCTTAGATATTTTCATGATATCATTTGAATAAATTATTTTGTCTGTAATTGGAATATTAGATAATAATTTTTATGTAATATTTTTTATTCTATAAAATGTATTAATTCAAAAAAGTTAATCAATACATATGTTGAATATACTATGTTATATTGAACCTACTGAAATTTCTATTAGGCATGGGTATATATTATATCATGAATACTTCTTTATAATTGATATCAGGAAATCTCAGTTTTTTTTTTCGTCTTGAAAACTGATGTAATCACTGATGGATGGATGGACAGTGGGATTTAGTGACGGAAGTTCCAACTATGGATATAGTGAGAGCAGTTGTATGATTAAAATATTAAAAAGCATTTTTATGTAAAGTTTTGTAGATTTAAAAATTGATTTATAAAATTATAAAGCAATGTCTCAAAACATTGATAAAAATTGGCAACAAATTGAAATGTTAAGTAAAAAAAAATAAATACAGTTACTAAAATTAAATAAATTAATTAAATACAATTAAATAAAAACAATTACTTAAAAGAAATTTTAAATATTTTTTGTGGGAACGTTCCCCCATGATTTACATGTCCACTGCTGAAGCATTAAAAAATCGTAAACGATGATGGTCAAAATTAGGACACTGAATTGAAAGACGAAAAACTATTAAAATCACTAGACATCTAGAGAAGAAAGGAGCTCGATTAACGAATATAAGTTGTTTATGAGTAAATCGAATGCAACCAATGCGGAACCTAGTCAATTTGACGTCTAGATATCGCACTGGTAAACAAGGCCAGGATAAAATGATAGGTTTTATTTTATGAAGCTTATTACTAAAATGATTATTTCATTATTTCTACCAGCGTAAGTAGAGACGACATTGAAAACTATTTTTAGCATCACAGAACGGGCTGTCTCGCTGTAAAAGCAAACATGCACACACTGTTTTCTGCATTATTCCCAGCTTATTATGATTGATTTCAACATATCGAGAAAACTTTCTTTTTAGCTCTTTTTTTCACTTTTTTTTCAGAAATGCATTCCTTACAATAAATTGCAATACTGAATAAAACCCAATGAGGAGGGCCTTTCCGAAACTTTTACCAACTCCCTAATGAAGATTGTATCGTTTTCCTGTGGAGTAAAGTTATATATTTTGGTAAAAGTATGAATCTTTTACTGGAAAATTACAATAAAAATTCTGGAAACAAGAGAATTATCTTTAAACAAGAATTTTAACACAATTTATTATGCAAATCTACATTTCTAATCCTTTCTATTTACTTGATTGGTTACCAAAATTTGTCATGGAACACATACCGAATTTTGAATTACAAACCGAATTTCATGGGTTTAAATCATTGCGTTTCGTAAATCATTGCGTTTACAGACCAATAGATAGGCAAATCTTACACAGATTTTGTTTAGAACTGATAAGAATATCTACATTTTAGTTAATAAATCTGTGTATAAAGTTTTATCTATCGGGAGCTTCACGTTAAATAATTATTGAGTTCACTTGTATTCGAGCAGTCAGACAGAAAGACTTTCTCCCAATGGATGTTGTTCTAATTTGAAATGGAAATATATTAACTATGGTTTTAAGCGCACATAGTAAATTCCATCTCTCCAACATAAAACGCTTTTGAATTATTGCCTTCACAGAAAAACAGACAGGTATAACGACGAAATGTATTTTTCGGATTATGAAAGTTCTGCGACTCAAAGATTTGGCAAAATCTCGAGTTTTAAATTTTTAACCATTATTGTGTTTTCTTATACTTCACATGGAAAAAAAGTAAAAAAATAATAACTCCACCTCGAATCAAAGAATGAATAGAGGATTTCGTTTTTTAATCCACATAGTTTGTAATTTTTTTAATTAGATATTTTCTAAGTTTTTGAAATCATAATAATTCCGAAAAGGTACAATATCAACACTTATAATATGTTTTACCTATTTTATCGGCTCAGTAATATTCTGTCTCAAAACAATACCTCCGACCAAAAGTTCTTCCTTTTATAGTGAAATAATTGTGTCTAGGAATTTTTAGTCTTTATTGTAATAGTTAACCACATTAAAGTATAATTAATATAATGTTTATTACTTTACAATAATTAATATAATGTATATTACATTAGAATGAAATATAATATTTTGAGCATTGACATGCATTTCCTATGTGCCTGCATTTTTATGTTACTCCTTTACAATTATAGGTGTATTGTAAAGAAATATTGCGAATATGAACATGTAAGAAAGGAATTTTTTGAGTTCACTGAAATTGAGATTATTAGCATATTAAACTTCATTTGATTCCATAATTAGAGAAAATAAAAATTATGATCAGCGAAGTTAAAATTATTGATACTTTTACTTGTAAATGCTTATTCAATATTATAACTTGTTTTTTTTCTAGAACAAATTTTTTAATTTACAATCTGATTGATATAATTTTAACTATTCATAAACAATTTCTTGAATGGTTTATATTCTAAATGCAATTTAGCCTCAAATGCTATTTTCTTTTTCTGTTTGCTTGTTACACTCCAAATTTTATTTATTAATTTGAAATTAACAATATCTTTAAAAAATTAGAATATCTTAAAATTAGTAGTACTTTGAATTATCAAAAAGACTCAATGCCTTTTTTTTGCAGTTAAAAAAACAGAAAGATTTATTTTACTCTATATTTGGATAATTTTTCGTAGTGTATCTTTCTTTCTTTTCTCTTAGTTTGTTCTAAAAGGTGCTTATATAATTTTCCAACATATCTCACTCTGTATTATCACTTAGAAACATAAAATAATCTGAACGTGGATTGTACAATAACAAACACAACAGGCTCAATAACAGCTAAAGATACTAATGCTCCAACACAAAAGCATGATCGATTACACTGAACAATAACTAAAGATTTTTCGCAGCTATTCAGGAGCTCTTGGAAACTAATGAACAACTAAATTATGGTAAGAACATTGGCAAGAAAATTGTTTGAGTCCTATTTGAGTCCAGGGCCACGCTACAGCACCTATCGTAGGAAGCAAGCTCTGTCATTGGTAAAGATAATGGAGTATTTTCATGAGTTTTTTCATGATAAGATAATGGAGTATTCCTTACCCAAAGCATACTAATTATGTGGGTTTAACGCATTTCACAATTGGCCGGATGATATATTTGGCTTCATCTTAATTTGATGTCATTTCATCTCATTTTGAGCTTGCAGCATCCATTACAAAAATTAGCTTTTCGTAGTATGAGAATTTAAATAAAATGAATCAGCCTTCTTTTTTATAAATTTCAAATTGTCATTTAAAAATATTTTATTTCCGTAAATAAAATCCTTCCACATTTTGAAAAGATCACTTTAATCATTTATATCCATCACAGATTTTGATCTAATTTCTATCTGTTCTAGGATAATTCTTAGAAACTTACATTTACAGAACATATTACAAATGCATCATTACAATATAGAATTCGAATAATTTGATGATCCTCATTCTCATCGTATAATCAAATATTCAACTCACTCTTTCCCAAAAAAGAAATAGTCAAATATGAAATTGATCCCCCTGTATTACATATGAAATTAATAATTCACGTATTATCTGGTAATAAAAGTCTACTGCACATATACCAAAAGAACATAAAGAGACATCTTTCCGGCCCTTTCTTCACGAACCAATTACTTGGTTCATTTCTTGGGAAGATTGCGAAGAAGCCATCCGTATGTCCAGAAATTCGCCCTAATGACTCGTCGGTTTAAATATGGCAGTAAAATTCTTATCGTATGCGAAGCCTTTCCTTTTCTTCACTTGTTTCTTTTATCTTAATGGACGTGGTAATTTTTCTTCTGAAAATGCTATCTCTTGCTGCTCAAATACTTTCAGTCCACACACAAAAATATTTTTTTTAAATATGAAAATGCATGGAATAGACAGGAAAATATTTTGAATTACCAAAATGTTCGTCAGAAAATAACGGAATATATTATATAATTTTTTTTAAAAAAAAGAACCTGAGTTGTTATTTGCTTACCCATAGCGGCATTGATTAATTTATTAAACTTTATATTCTAGGTATAAACTTTAATAAATTAATCAATAGATCAGTTATCTATATTCTAGATAAAGGAGACATATTATAATTCATTCTTGCAAAAGTTTTTGTATGTTCTCAATTTATGCAGTCTTCAGATAAGATTCTAAATAATACACAAGTATGGGCAAAATGTTTTTATACAGAACAGGTATTTAAAGACGTCTGGAATACTTATATATTATGACAGTATAAACTCTAAACGTTTGAAACCTTTTTCCGAGTACTTAAAAGCAAAATGCATTTTTAATTCTAAAACGGATTTAGAATTTAAAATATATAACATGCATGAATAGCACATATTTGTACAGTTGAGACAAATATGCATGAGTTTAAATGTTCATGTATTCATCATACTAATCAGTTCACCGGTATAGATCTACATAATTTATCTTTAAGTCCGTGATAAAATATAAAACATTGCGAATTGTATAAAGAAATTAAGTCACATCGTTCATTTCCATGAAGTTTCTATAGATACATTATTTCGAAATAATTATTTTTTCGTAAAACTGGACGCATGATTGTTTAGCTAAAGTGCAATTACATAACACTTGGCAGATTCAAACAAAATCATTAGAAAAATATTTATTTTAAATGGTTTTATTACGCTATTAAAAGTTTTCTAGCAGTTTTTCAAATTTAATTTTTTTCTGATGATATTTAATTAATATTTTAAAGCAGCTATAACAAAACATAAATACCGCTCTCTTATCATGACAAACTACGTATTTCATTTTCAAGTGATGGAATTTCTATATATCTTTAAAATATGCACTGAAAGTTGAAATTCAAAGTGTATATCAAAAAGTGTTAAAATATCTCAAAGGCAAATGTAAGTATACATTATATACATTGCACAATACATTATTTCTTAATTTTAATATACTTTACAATTCTGTTTCACATTTCAATTCCTTTTTTTAGACTAAGGTTTTCTTGATTTATTAGATTCTTGTCAAAATAAATTAATTTATCAAATTCTTATATCAGCATATTGACTTATCAGATTCTTATTTCAATATATTGATTTATCATATTCTTGTCTCAATATATTAGTTTATCAGATCTCAATATTTCTTTCTTTAACTATTCCATCAGTGATACATGTCTGGTTTCTTCAATTACTAAAATCATGAATTTATCAGTGTCCGAATAAGAGACATATAAAGGACTAGAATTATTGAAAAAAATCAGAATTATTCTGCATTTCATCAACTTCTGATATATTTACTAATAATAACGATGAATATATTTATCTGAGAGCGTTGGCGTTCTATATGCCTGACTGTTGGTAGAAAGCTGTCAAATTTATATATATATATATATATATATATATATATATATATATATATATATAACGAAGTGGAAAAATTTGATTCTCGGAGATATTTTATTTTTAATTAGTTAAAAATCAAGTTACTAATAGGGGTTGAAATGTGAAATTTTGACATAAAAGTAATTTTGGAGTGGTCTGCCACAGGATCGATCTCAACATTTCTTTTCAAAATCACTCCATCATTCATACATTTCTTCTTGCCAACATTAGCAATTTATCAACATCCGAAGAAAAACCAAATGGATGACCCGACTGATCGAAAAAAAGAATTATTCGTCATTTAGACATCATTAACTTCTAATATTTCTATTAATAATAAAGATGGTATCGGAGTTCATAATGTATATTTGGCGCTCTACTGGCCAGATCGTTTGATCTACAGAGACAAAATTCGGCACAAATATAAGGAGGGTAGAAACTTACAGTTTGAAGCTATGTTTTAGAAATTTTAATTTTGAAAAATAAGATAAATATTGGATAGTGTTTCTGAGATGAAGTCAGAAAAAATTATTATTTTTTAAACTTAAATTTTACACACAGTATTGAAAATTTAAAGTCATTGTCCCTCAAATGATAAACAATTATACAATTAGATATACTAAGTTTGGATGAATTTCGGCAATTATGTATATATACAGATAGAGAAAAAGAGGTGCAGATGCTCTAACATCAGGCAATTTGGCGAAATCATTGGCATGAAATTATATCTGAATTATTTATCTAAATTTAAATATAGCCCATATCTATAGCAAATCAGTTTTAGGCCAAAAGCATCTAATAGTGAGCATAAGTGAAGATGATTCATAAAGTATAAAAGTTAAGTAGTTACCTAAAGAATTCTAGCATAATACTTAACAATAAAAAGAATTAAGTAAAGTTTACAAATTATTTATGTTTGCATTTTTTTTCGCAAACAGCGTGAAGAATATTTAGAGGCGGAATGCATAACTTTAAATATCGATCAGATGAAAATTATTCTGGTAAAAAGAATTGTGCTGACGAATGTGATACATGAGTCGCTAAGACGCACTCTTAGCCTTAGATGGTACTATTGAAACAAGAAACTCCCTCTCAGCTTACAATCGTTAAATTCATTAGCTGACTTGTCTATATAAAACAGCTAAAAAACTTCGAATGTACATTTAATTTCAATGATGTTTTCAATTACTTTTCCTGCACACTTTTGAAACTACATAGCTCCCTTATTTTTTTCCTTTAAGTCTTTAGAGCTCCTATTAGGTGTACAATAGACATTTTATGCATCCCTGATGTCGCAATGAAAACACAGAATTTAATTGTTTGGTTTTATTATAGTGAATGGATACAGCTTTTCTCTAATTTTATAAAAAATTAAAAATTGTAAATGTGCAGAATTTTTCTAGAAATGTCTAGAATTTTTAAGATTTCAAATATGAACGTAATTTTTCATTGCAAAGATTTCGTTCGGGTATTCTAGCTAGTTTGTCGGGTTTCTATCATTTACGTTGACACATGTATTGCATACTTGCCTTGAACTGTCAGAACAAAAAAAAAGATAAAAACAATAACTGCATATTATTTAATATTTTAGTAGGAGAATATCAATTTAATTCCACTTAAATGCAGCGTTAAAATTATGTTGCTTCTGTTTTTTATACTTCTAGTTTAGAAACCGTGTCATGTTATAACCACATTTGGATAAACGGTTTTAAGAAATCTTTAATTTTCAAATGACATCGAATTAGAGTCCCTTTTTCAGTAAAGGATGCAGCAATTTAGCATTATTTTGGTATAGGAAATAAAAATATTTTTTAAACCTAGGATATTTTAAAATAACTTAAAAGGACATTCTTATGTTAGGAGATATAATAAAAATTTTAAAACGTTTTTCATTCTAAAGGAAAAGCAATAATCATCGGAAACGTTAAATGTGAAAGAAAGCATTTTCTGCTGTGGAAATCAGAGAACCATTGCTGTGAAATATTTAATACATTTACTTCAAATTTAAAATAGATCTAGAAGATGATTTTATAAAACGAAAAATTAATCTTTAATGAAAAAATTCATCATTATATATCCATGTTAATGTTGCTATAGAAGAGCTACTAAATTTCGTATATACCATAGAAAATTTCGAGAATATGGAAGTTACCAAATAAATAATATTTCAAAAATTCCTAGAGAATCTCAATATTTTCTTCGGTAATCGATTTTCATATTCCCATATCAATTCTAATAAGTTCATTGTAAAACCATTTATGCAAACTTGGTTAATTAAGAAAAGAGTTAAATTAATCTTCCTTTAAGTGGATAATATAAATTCCAAGATAAAGGATAATTAAGGCAAAAAATACTTATTTAAAAACTGAAATAAGTAGATAATTATTTTCTTATAATTATTTTAATTTAACTAATGTTTTCCATTGTTTCCTCTTTCCCATGTTAGATGAATAAACTTTCTCGAAGGAAAAAAGTTATAAAGAAACCATCCTTAGTGAGAATTTAGCATTTTTACTGAATATGTCCAGGCAATGTTTTGCAAATAATTCATGGCATTCCCTTAATAGTAAATTAAAACTCGAATATATCTCACCCCCACTTTTTTCCAAAAGATTAAAACCTAAAATTTAACTCAATTCTTCTATTATTGCTTCAAAATCACTTAAAATATTTGGTGCATTTCAAACCATTGAGTTTACAATTATCGTGCTTACAAGCTTGTAAAAATACACACATACAGTTTTTAATCCCTTGATATATTTGAAACCTAATTTCATGATCATCTTAAATCCCTTCTCCAAATTGTATCTCTCTAGTTCACTTCAATTATATTTAATTATATTATGAGCTTATATTTAGCGGTATATCAATCTTTACATAAATGGATTTAATTCAAATCTACAAATTTGTAGATTACAAATTAAACTATAAAAATATACTATATAAACTATAAAAATTAAACTATATATATTCATTACATCAAAATGCCACATTCATCTAGTTCAAAGCTCTTTGAATTATCATGTTCGCAGTTGGATAGATATAAAGACAGAAAAGTGTATATCGAACTCAGGGTAGTAGAAAACTTTCAAAGCCATCAAAATGTCGAGTTCAAATATTTTGAGGATTGAATTGCTCATTTTATACTTTGCATATTTTAATCTCGCATTATTTCTGTACTGGCTTCAAATAGTTAATGAATCATTTCAAGTCAATTTTCTAAAAACTAAAATAGTTACAAATGGTAATTTTATCTGACTCTGGCCGAAAGTAATGAAGATAAAATTCCAGATTTATATTTATAAAATTATAAAAATTAAGACAAGAATTATACAAATGGTTTTGAGTATGCAATATTATATCTGATTCCTTTTGAAACAAAAGGGTTTTATAAACACTTACCCACTATATTGCTTTTGTGCTGTAAAGTAATCAAGTTTATCAGAAATATGACAATTCTTGGTGCAATTAATGATGATAGACTGAATGATATGGTCTATATAAATCATATAGAAAACAATATGATTATAAGTTTAAATAAGTGTACAGCTACCAAAAACAATAGAAGAATATCAAGGAAATTTAAAACTTTTTTTCTAAAATTGTTTGGGAATAATTTTAACTTACGAAGTTCCAGTTTGGGAGAAGAGATTACTAGACAAAGGCAAATGATCAACTTTATAAAGCATCAAGCATTATTAAAAATTACGTTGCTTTTCGATCAGCATCTTGCAGCTCAACAAATATTTAATGGATCTGAACCAGTAGATCTGATATATAATATTGATTATATTGAAATAGAATAAACAATACCATGACGACATTAATATTTCGGTCAAACAAATTAAGGCTTTGAAATGGATATGAAAATAAATGGATTCGTCCTTAATACATTTTAAAAAATCATTAATAAATGGATTTATTCTAACACGAGATATTTCTACAGAGTTAATTCTGCATTCAGCCTATACCAGTAGTTTGAAAAATGGAAGAACGTGTTGGTGTTGCAGTTTGTGATTTTGAAAAAGATAAAATTAAAAAATTTCATCATTTGCTTGAACGTAATTGCACTTTCTTTTCAAATTGCTTTGTTTCCAATATTTCAAGCCTTAAATTTGGAAAACCATAACAAAACAATCTTTATTATCTATTCGTGGACAATCTAATTGCACTTATTGATGGTTGTTCAAAATTTAAATATGTGAAATTAATTCAATGAAGCATATTATAGGTCTGATGGATGGTCAAAACCCCGTTACACTGATTAAATCTCTCCTCAAATCAAAAGTAATGAATTGATAGATCAGACGAACAAAGTTACAACATTAAAACTGAGATAATCTATCATCTTAGAGATTCTGAAAGAACAATCAAATCTCGTCTCCATAATACCTCATCGTTGAATGATAATCAAAATGGAAAAATGAAACGGTAGCCTTATATTTTTAGCATCTTTTCTAAGGTAAAAATATGAATTTGTAGTAAATTTTTAGTGCAATTAATTACAAACCATGGATTTTTTCCTCATTATCATATTTTATTTCGGAACTAACAGTTCTAGATGTAGTTATGGTTCTGACAGCATATTCCGCATTACCTTTTTCATTGCCTACTCTTTATAATTTGAGAAAATTTATTAAATGTCAATAAAATATCTCCCAAGTTTCATAGTATAAAAAATGCGATTCAAGATTGAAATTTCAAGCTAACTTGGACTTGCTGTATCACAATAAAAGCAGTATTTTAAAAATAGAATAGCAATATAATTTCGTATTTGTGCATATCTAATCTAATTTTCCAGAGCTCTGCCTTCTTAGGAGCCATGTGTTTCTTTATTATAAGATAAAATATGACGTATACTATTTTTACATTCATCTTAGTATCTTGAAAAGTTTTTAACAGTAGTAAAATTTAAGTTGCACCTAAACTTAAATTTTAAGGTATACAAGAAGAAAGTCAAGTAATGTTAGAAAAGAATAGCACTTGAAAAAAAGAATTTAAATGAACTAGATTTTTATCCTAAGAATGGAACTATACCTAAGACTGAGCAAATGCTTATATATTTTTTTTCTTTCTTTTTTCATTTATATGTTTATATTCCTTTTTTCCTTTTCTTCCCTTTCTATTTACTTTTTTATTATTTGTCTTATTATTTTCTGAGTTTAAATTGAATATATTTTGAGAATTGCTTTATTTATTGATTTGCTTTGATTGATACAGTTATTGTGTAATATTATGCAGAATCAGCCGTTTGTGTCATTCAAGTCCCCCCCACACACACATGTTCTCTTTAGGTTTTATTTTTGTCTATATTTTTTTGTTTTGACTTTTTTTTTATTTTCTGTGGTAGTCTTTAACTTCTTTTGCTTCCAGCTCATGTGTGTAAGTAACTTTCTTTCAATCGGCTTGTACTTCGACATCTCTTTAAACTGTATCTGGAAAAATGAATATCCTCATGCAGCCAAAGATATTTAGTGATTTTAACTAAGTTTTTTTTGTCTTCTTTAAACATAATTGGTATTCTGAAAAATAATACACTCTGGAAATCAAGTTGACAAAAATATTAAAAATATCAATAGTAAAAATGTTTAAAATTATAATTTTAAATATTGAAAAGATGTTATAAGAAAGAACTATATGATATTTTAATGTCTTTCGCTTAGATAAGTAATCACACTAATGTTAATAACAGTTGGAATTTAACAGAAAAAAAGAAAGAAAGAATACGATATTTTAGAATATTATTTTCAAAATATGTCTGTATTCTTTATTACTATTTTATTCAAATTAAAAAGAATTTCAAATACATGAAGTCAATGATTCTAACGATAACAGCAAAATTTTTAAAAAAGAATAATGCGATTATACACATGTTTTCATATTTCCGCCAAATATTGCTAAAAGAACAACTTGAATGTACTGCGGATATTGTTGTATCCAAGGATTAAATATAACCTGATAATTAATCCTTAAAATGAAAAATAAGTAAAAATGAATGTCCTATAAAATAAGTAAATTTCAAATAAATAAGTAAAAAGGAAATCCACGATCTGAAGTTTCAGGTTATCATGAAACATTATTTTTAAGGCATTATCTATTTCGATTATTTTAAATCATAAACAAGTTTAAAACAATCATTAGTTGATTGCATGTCGGTCTGTAGTTGTATACATATGCGTCTGTACTTGCAAGCATATGAATCTGATTATACTAAAACGCGATAACATATATATTTCGAATTTGTTATGTACTTTTATGAAAAAAGAATTCTGAGTTATATTTTGGGTTTCAATCTTTTAGGGGAAAAGGCCGTTAAAAAAAATCCATATGCTGTTCTAGTTACTGCTTATTAACAGCGTTCGTACGATTAATTGCTCAAATTGCAAGCAATAATTAATTCAATTAATAATGCACAAATGCATTTATAGAGAGAATGCAAGAACGTTTCAGGGAGATCACTGTTTTTGCAATTTAGTAATGTTATGGTTAAATCTTATTCTTGCCTCAAATTCATGTTTCATTTTTAGATTTTAATTGTTACATATATATTTTAAAACATATACACACACATAAATTATTTACAACTTTCTTCGATCGCTAATCACTGTTTCCTATAGTCCTTGCTTATTCTTTGATCAAAGGCTCTGCTATAAAATAGCTCAGAAAATCATTTTTAACTGTTTTTAATTTAGGAGAGTGTACCAATTTTTTTAATAATCTTTATTTACAAAAAAAAATTAAGGGCCTCTCTAAATTGGATTTGGTTCATTTAACGTTTAGAAACCGACTACAAAAAAGTCTTAGTTTTACTACACTGCCTTGCATTGCTTTTGTTGAGGTACTTAACATATAATGCAGGAGAAAAAGAGAAATATACCACTATTGAATCATGATTAGTCAATGAGACGTGGTATTTCATTGCAACTATAGTGAACTCTTTGTTCTTCTCAACAGCTTTAATTCATAACATACAAAGCTGTTTGTTTAGTGAATGTAATATAAAACAATAAGATTAGAAGTTCATTTCAAACTTCACAATTCTTGTCCTATTTCATTTTATTCTGTTACAAACACTAAATGCTTTTAAATATTATTATTTAAAAACTCGGGAAAAATTGAAATAGAAATTTTTGAGAGCTTAGATTATTAGTATAAAAATACTAATAATCTAACGAAAGCAACGATTATTAGTATAAAAAAATACTTTTCTGAAATTGCATCGATGGGATAAGGGTTATTAAAACTTGAATCAGAAAAATCGGTAAACACTAATTACTTATCTTACTCTAAAATTGTAATTCCTGCATTTGTAAACTGAAACGAGCAAATAATCAAAATTTATCTCACGTTCCTATACTTCAGAAGAGTAAAATATGAATATTAGCTTCCATATCCGTTGATTTATGCAAATACATTTAAATTATTGCTTTTATTATCTGCTGATTGAGAACAATAGATTCAAGTTTCATGTTTAGTTAAAACGTTTTTGTAAAAGGGCATTAAATAGCGACGTACAAATAAGGCTAATCACATTTTTTTCGCAATAATAATTTTAAATTTTATAATGGCATCGAAAAGCGTTTTTTTTTTTTCCTTCTTCTTTTTCACTATTTTCACGTTTATTATTTAAAAACAACACGAGATCGAAAAAGCTACTGTGCCAAAAATGACGAAAAATTATTAATTTTGAATATCCTTAAAAATATTTTCGCAAATACTGTTATTAATATTTAATGTTATGCCAAATAAGTGCAGCTATTGTTGATCACATATTATTAATAATTTAATAATAAAGTTATAATAGGCAGTCAAGAAGATAATTCGAATTCCTTATACTTGCTCTTCGATTCAAGGCATGACTAAAATTTTAAAAGGATGTGCATTTTTTTTAGCAGATGTAGGTTTTTGTAAGCTAATTTCCTCAAAAGCAGTCAAAATAAATGCAAATGTTTCTTTCAATTACTTTTCTAGAGAAACTTTGAGAGAGCACTACCTTTTGATTCCAATTCAGTTGAACCGACTCTTCTTCTTCTATATTGGAAAGAGAGTCCGATGGGGGCACCTCATAATTAAGGATGAAAAACTTCCGGCACGGTGGTTGGTTCTCGTTGCATTTGTGTGTGCACGAAAACGTGTGGTTCTGACTTAAGGGATGTACATCCCTGGGGAATGGTTATACCGTGGTCAGTAATGGCTCTTTGGTCTTTACCCATTTCCTCCTTCCGTTAATGTTGCAGCTGTTAGGTCATTCATGTTTTCCTGTGTATCTTCTAGTAGGTCGGAGTAGACTGGGACCACAGCAAAGAGAGTGAGGCTTAATTTATAGTAGTTGTAAAACTTTCCGTTTCGAGCATTATCGAGAGATCAAGTATTAGGTTGTTCGGAAAGTAATTTCGTTTTTTACCGACAGAGGATTTAATTGTATTTTTCGCACCCAATTTCATACTTAAACCGCAAAATCATTTTATGTTTTAAGAGCTGATATAGCAAGGCTTGAGTGTGAAAAAGTGCAGCTGATTCTTCGCAGTAGTTTTTGATCGTGCCCTTTTAAATATGGTGAGCAATAAACAGCATTTTCGTCATTTTTTTCTTTTTTGCTAGATAAAAGGTAAAAATGCTGTCAAGCCAGAAATAAATTAGCCAATATGTGTGGAGAAGATGTGTTAACAGTACATCAGTACCAGAACTGATTTGCAAAATTTTTCCTTCAAATGAGGAGGCCAAAAACCATCTCGATCAGTTTTTTTACAGCAAAGACCAAAACTTTTATGAGCGTGTAATCATGTTACTACCAAAAATATGGCAAAAGGTATTAGACCAGAATGGCAATTTTATAATTTAATAAATAATTTATTCATTAAACGAAAATTTCTTTTCATTTTCACAAAAAAAAAAAAAAACGAAATGACTTTCCGAACAACCCAATAGAAATCTGCATTACATTTTTGCGATTCATTACATATTTATGAGAGAAAATATCTCATTATAAACATAAATATAGATTTTTTATATTCCTTTATAAAAACATATTTGGGAAAAAAAATTTAGGAAAAAAAAAGTAAGGTTTTCAGATTCTGTATCATTAGCGAGGCAATCAGAAAAGAAGAAAAAATGTCACTGTGTATAAAATTTCACACAAATTTTAGAATAACATACTTATTGTGCTGTTTAAAATCTATAATTCACTATTATTTTTGCACAAGTGATGCCACAATTTGTGAATGCAGTTTTACTATGTTAATTTGAGATTTCTTAATAGCTTAATTACATTGTTTTGACAAGAAATTTAAACAGTTCTGTTAATTTTTATTGAAATTGCTTTTTCATTAATATATTTTGAAAACATTAAGGCAGTACATTTATGTCGTCGGAATTAAGCAGCCATATATGAATATCTTATTCAGAACTTTGCGCTTACAGAGAAAATATACATTGCTTTTAAAGAATTCTTTTTATTTACTTCCCGTTGGAGCTAAGAATAAAATTTGAATTATTTTAGTACCATTTCAGGGAGTGATATAATTTTCTGCCGTTTCTTTTTATATGAATGTCTTTACAAATTAAAATTATCAAAAAATATTTACCTTAAATACCAGATTATCTACATTTAAAAGAAACCATCTGTCTTCAAAATTATTTTTCTTGTAGATTCTTCATACCCCAGCCAAAAAATCAAATTAACTCCATTTCATATAATATTTAAAATTATATTTAATAATTTGTAAAACATATATTTTTTATTCCAATTACTCATTACATTTGGCAAAAGATTTTTAACTATACATTTCTAAAAAACTCAATCACTTGGAAAATGAAGAAAAAATTCATAAAGAAATTTAAAATTGGATGAAAGCTCTATCCTTTCTAAGCTCTATTTTTAGAGATTTTTTGATAAATTATTAATAGAATGGATCTTTAAAAATGTAAATAAGTTTTCATTTTGCCTTTTAGAATAAAGGCGGGAATGCTGAGGTGAGAAGTCATTTAAAATAATTAAATAATTAATATATAGCTGATACATGTTAACATTATTCATACTGGAAACTTGCATATTAAGTTTATATGCAATAATTGCTAACAATTTTTTGTTTGTATTATAAAATTTACATGGTGGAACAATTTAATGAAATTGATTAGAATTAAAATTAGTACTATGCCTACTTAATGGTATTTTATTCGAACAAATAAAAAAATAAAATTTTATGGATTCTAAAAAAACAATTTGTAACGAAGTATAAAAATGAGAAATTTTAAAGCATTAATTAGTCAACTTTCACCCTTATAGAATAAAAATGAAGGAAATGTGCTGAAATCCATTCTCTAGATGTCTTTATTTAATTAATCTGAATCTTCATTTTTACTGTACATGATAGAGAAAAACAACAACAGTTTCTGAAATAACATAAACGAATTCTGATTTAATTAATCAGAAAAAAATGTAAAAAACATCTTTTAATGCAATGGTTTTTCGAGGTATTTAAAGTAAATACACTTTCTCTCAAGTTGATGAACTTTAAATTATTTCGAAAAAAACGTTAATTGCCCTCTGCTGAAATGAACTTAGTTAGCCTTCAAAATAAATGATTTCATGAATTCAAATTAAATAATTTAGAATCAGTTAAAAAAAAGGGAAATCCATTTTAGACCAATTTATCATATAATTTAAATGGAGGTAGGTTCCAAATATTCAAATGGCCAAATTCAGTAAGATCTTCTGATTTATTATATTCTCAGTTTAATTGGAGACAGGAATTAAAGCATGTTTTGTAAATTTTTAATGTATGTGGAACATTAATTTGAAAAATATTAGCATTTTTTAAAAGTTGGAAAATTTTAAAGCTAATATATTGTTTTTACA
>JAPMOQ010048958.1:0-25167 GCA_026543055.1 Argiope trifasciata
TGTCTTATTGTTTCACATCTTTATTGTCTTATTGCTTCACATCTTTAATGTCTGGTAGGTTCAATTGGGGAACAATGAGGTTATCAAACAATTAAGCAGGTATTCCGAGAAAGTGTTAGTTTTGGTGTTATGAATCCAAAAATCTTTAAATGAAATTTGTTTTCATCAAAATTCATTCAAATATTGAAGTCAGATATTTTGCAACTATATATTTTCTCTCCTTGTATACCTCATACTCAAGATAGTAAAAAATCAAATCAAACAGTATTTTTCAATGAATTTTAATAAAGGAAGCATTAATTTACTCTTCAAAAGAATGGCTATTAAGAACAATTTTTAGTATTTATTTTAACTCTTTCGTCTTCTAATGACTTTGATAAACTTAAAATGACAGAAAAACGTTTCCATATTTTAAGTTTATGGAATTAATCAATTCAATGAAATCATACTTAAAAAAAAATAATACTCTTGCTTTAAAAAAAAGAAAAAAAAACCTTCATAAATAGTGAAAAAAGAATTCAATATTATATTGGAATTTTTCTTGAGTTTCTGAGTATAAGCACATAAATATTTAAATTAAGATTAAAATGAAAATTCAGATATCAAACTATTTAATACAATCCTTATGGTAATTTTATGTTTTGTACAATTCATAGCATTGCTTCTTAACAAATGAGAAATGATGACTGATGACTAATTAGGAATAATTATTACACAACTATATAATCGCTCAACTTGTATACCTCGCATTGAAGATAGTAGCAATTACGGAAAAATTAAAATCAAACACATTTTTTCCAATGAATTTTAACAAAGTATGCATTAATTTACTCTTCAAAAAATGGCTGTTAAAACAATTTTTAACATGGATTTTAACTCTTTTGTCTTCCAATGACTTAAAATTAAAGCAAAACGTTGATAAAATCAAAATGAAAAAAAAACGTTTCCATATTTTAAATTTATTTTTAAGATTTAATAGAAAAAAAACACGAATAATAATAAAAATATAAGAATGAAGCAAAGCCCAAGAAATATTTAAAAAAATATTTTTTTATGAGTGTTGAGTGAATTTTTATAAGAAATTTTCAATTTTTTTCTCGTTGCATTGTGAAATTACTGACATCGTTTATGACAATTATCTTTTCCCATCTGTTTACATTAAGTCATTCCCAAAACACTAATACAAACAGTTAAAAAAATAACACAAAAATGTTTGAAAATTATGCAAATTAACTTCAGAATATCAAAAGAAAATACAAAGCATACAGAGAATGGAATTTTCATTAAGGAATCTTTTTGATAACAATTGATAGGTGACATTAATTAATAAATACTGCCATGGTAATGGCAGATAATAGAAATAACACCTAATGCATTAAAATTAAAATACGATTATACAAAGTTTTACCCTCATTTTACAATCAGAATGTTGACTTTAACTATTTTATTAAGTTAATAAGACGAAATTCACAGGTTTAATTAAGAGTAGTTAATCCTTTAAAGGACTGCATCGTCCTTTAAACTCCAGAGTCTGCGAGTAAATTGTTTACACTCAAATCAGGAAACTCTCCCTAGTTTTAAATTCAAGCAAGTGCCATATGATTTCCAGAAGACTAGTCAAATAACTCTAGTTCAGGAAGAGTGCTTATTCAGCAACTTGAAACTTCATTTGAATCTTCTAATCTCATAAAAGGTCATCTCTGTTTACAGAGGCGTAGTAAATCCGTCATGAAGACTAATACTTAAAATTCTGATTGCCATTTCTGCTGTGTCAGTTTTGAAATTGATGAAATATTTATTTAAAGTCATTTGTAAATAATATTTTTTTTCTATTAGATATAAATATTTCATTTTTAATCATAAATTTGCTTACATTAATCTTTGAAAGGAATATTAAAAAACATTAACAATTATAACTATTTATAATTTCATTTCTATTATTTTGTTTTCTACGCTCTAATAAAATATCTATAGGATATTCAAAATAAATATTTGTTTCTTGATAATTTCGGGCAAAAGTTATCTTTTTTAATGAAAACAGATCCAGAAAACCTTAAAATGTTAGAATTAGAGAACCATCATTTGAAACCTATATTTGTAAATACACCTCTCCTAAGCTGTATAGTGCAATTACGAGAATCAAAACTGTATCCATTCGTGTTAATCAAATTTGTTCAAATAATATGTGAGAGTATGCCAACACATGTTAAATTAACAAAAAGGGTAGTCGATGCAAGTGTTCTTGCAGACCTCGAGCAAGACCTCTGAGGAAATGCAACGCCGATGTGTTTGATTCAGGAAAAAGAAATCCGATGCAAGCGTGCATACAATCTTTAAGAACTCTAGTGATAGAATTTTATTCTTTAGGGTGGAGTCGAAATTTGTATTAATAATAACTAAAGTAACCAAAGTCTTTGATTAATGAAAGTAATAATAAAGTTTAAAAAATTATTTAAAAAATTAGACTTCTTATAGTAAAATTCTTATTCTAAGGATACTAGTACCGTCTTTTCACGATGTTTGTTGATAAAATGATAATTTATTTGTATCTTTTCTAGTTTGATTCAGAAATATTTTTTTTAGTTTGATACAAATATAAATTTTAATTAAAATTCTGTAATGTTTTTATTTTTGATTATTTCTGAGATTGAAAGAAACAGTTTTGAAATCATGAAATGTTTCTATCTAAACAAGAAAAAAAGATCTTCTAGAGATACATAAATGAAATTGATCATGAGATAATTAACAAAAAAAGGAATTTTCTTTACAAGTTTAGGCAAATTCCACTTACAAAAAGTATGACAGTCGAAATATATGTTTACTGATGTAAATAAAGGAAATGGAATATTACAAGCTATAATAAGCTAAACGGATAAAATTTAAGGCAATGTTTTCTCAATTAATGGTATCAATTTTTCAACCGAATCCATTGAATACTTTATCGTTTCTTGGCTTTATCATTTGTATGTTATTCCTATGCTAATTTGTTTCAACTGTTTAATGAGATGACATCAGAAATGCTAACTTATTTTTGAATTCTATTATAAAAGCATAGAAAGCAATTTGATTTTTTTTCGCTTTAAAAATCTGCCTTAATTTTACAGATTTAAAACCTCCTTTCAAAACAATAAAGTTATAAAAATGTTTACAAGGAATTCATACTGTATCCTGTAACCAAAGACAGTATAAAATTATCTGTGTGCACAAGGAAAAAAAATTGAAGCACTTACTTCTTTACAGATAAATTCAATTATTATTTGATGAGTAATACTGTTGAACCAGAAAAAAATATTTTATGAACGGAAGAAAAATATCGATATTTTTAAATTATAAAACTCAACCACAATTATTAAAAGGGAGAAACATATTTATTAATAAAAATAATCTATAATGGTTATACTTATTAATATGAATCATCCATAATGGTAAATTTTATTTAATTCATATTAATTCGGTAAATAATTAACAAAATACAAGATTATAAATGCTTTATCTTTAATTTATCTTTTAAAAAGCTGAATATATATTCCGTTTTCTGACATCATAATTCTAATGAATTACCTTTCTAAATAGAGTACAAATTGAACTATTAAAACCGTATATCAATTTTTGTATTTGAAAATTAACAGACACACTACAGCAGGGATGAGGAAACTACGGCCCGCGGGCCAAATCCGGCCCACCGGAAGGTTCTATCCGGCAAGCGGATAGAATTTTAATTTGCCGGTCAGAGGCAAATTAAAAGAAATATTCATATATTATATATCCATCTCCTTTTCTACTTTGTTTAAATATTATATTTTTTCTTCCTTTTTTTCAAAGAGCTGGTAATAGCTGGTTCAAACGCAGATTTCAAGATTTCAGTGCCATTCAAGCAGAGTTGGATATTTTTATCATGCCATTCAAAGTAAATTGTGAAGCAGTGATTTTAGATTTGCAGCTTGAATTAATTGAGTTGCAATCTAACAATCATCTCAAGCAATTGTTTCTAAATAAGCCAAAGTTAGAGTTTTACAAATCATTACCGAAAATAAGTTTCCCAAATTTAATATCTCATGCCCAGAAAATCAGTGCTATGTTTGCTTCATCATATATATGTGAACAAGTGTTTTCAACTATGAACCTTAGAAAGAATTATTTCAGAAGTGGACTGACAGATGAGCATCTAGCCTCGTTCCTTAGAATCAGTACATCTCACTTCGAACCTCAAAATAAGGAACTTTTAAAAATGAAATCGCAATTTCATTCATCTCATTAATATATTAAATTGTAATACTTGTATATTATTTTTAAAATTTTAGAAAAATTCATCTTGGCCCACCAAACTTTATTTTTTCGATTTTTGGCCCACGATCGAAAAAGTTTGCCCATCCCTGCACTACAGTATTATCTCCAATATGATAACAAATGACCTGCTTTCATTATTATGACAATGTAATAATAATGAATTAGCAACAGTCTGGTATCTAATTCATCTCTTTCTTGCTGTTGAAAATTGCACCATAAATATTAAATGGTGCGGGTTTTAATGGAATAACTCACAATGCGTGGATTTGGCGAATAACAATGACCCAGTAGATCCGCCAATTCGAAGGATAAAAAGAATGAGTAATGAATTATTTTAGCGAGCTTTCTCTCCTAACTAATTTGTTGAAAAGTAAATTTCGTTCATTGTTTTATTGTTTGTAACAATTTGTTGCCAACTAAATTTCCTCCGGTATATAAAGTTTTAAAATAATATAATATTAAATACTGGAATGTAAAATAAATATTGCATGTGTTGTATCGAATTTCCGCGGATTTGGCGAATAATAGTCGCCAAAAATACTTCCCAAGTGGAAGGACAAAAAGAATGAGTAATGGATTATTTTGGTGAGCTTTCTCTCCTGGCAAATATGTTGAAGGATAATACTTCTAGGATAATACAAGGTCTAGGATGTGCAATATTTTAAGACATATTTTGTATAAAATACAGTAACAGGGAATACATAATGTATATTATATATTGAATTTCTTGTAATGAAATCAGAAATGCAATATGCCAGAAAATAAGTACTTCTGTACTTAAGTTTATCTGATTCGGATTTACATTACAAAGTCTTATATCTAAGATATTTATAAGAAATAATAATAATAAAGAAGGTGAATGTTGTTTCAGTTTTTAGATATTTAGAAATGATGTGTGACTTGATTCTTCAACGAAGCAATTGCGTTATAATGTTATTTGGCATTTCACCTTCATGCAACTTAACATTCGCGGTGTTTGTTTTAATTAATATAAAAAAATTGAAATGAAATAGATTTTAGCATTCTCGCTAGAGGTCTTTGTAAATGCATGAGTATAAAATAAAATATGAAACGTCATTTTTAACCCAAAAAATCATTATCCTTTTTTGTTATTCAATAGATGATCATGCATCATGATTATGCATTACATGCGTTGCTGCCGAAGGAGAAATAATTTTGGAAATATCCTTCGAGATTTAAGACAATTGTATTGTTTAATTTGGAATGATCGAAAGAATAATATTTTTCTTTGTAAAGGAATTGAATACATTCATTGAAATTGAGTATAATATATATAGGAAAAGTGTAAATAATATCAAATCTACTTTTTAAAACTATTAAACTAAGTTTTCAAAGTTTCATCGCACTCGGATGAGCGGTACGGAAGAGACATACAGACAAACATTCATTTTTATTTATATAGATTGGGAAACAAACCCCAAATGCTTTATAAATGTATTTTTTAATAATATATATTAGCAGTTATAAAATAACTCATAATATGTAATAGAATATGCCTTATAATATGTAATAGAATGCCTTATAATATGTAATAGAATTTTTGTTACCTGATTATACATTCATTTGTTGTAGTTTTTATTGTATGACTAGCTAAAAAAAACCCATTAAAATGAAAAAGCAAATTAAGAAATCCGACTATTTTAAGGTATCCGACTTCGTTGAAAACAGTGGTATTCGACCACATTGGCGATTTTTAAAAATAAGTGTTATTTCTTGTAATTCGGACTTTTCTCTTTCCACAAAGTTTTTTTTTCTTAGAAAAGGAAAGTCTAACCTATTATCCAGAGGAATTTTCAGAAAATTTTATTTTTCAGCTAAAATTTGTCTTTAATTTCAATTTTAATTTTCATAAAAATCATCCACCATTAACATGATATCCCAAAAACTAATAGAGGTATTCACATAAAAATTTCAGAGTGTGTTTTATATAATATAGGCAATGAAATGAACCAAAAGTTTTATTGTTAGCGAAATACTTTTTCATTTATAGGTATTTTTAGAAAAATTAAGTTGCTAATTTATGGAAAAAATGCATATATACATATATTTTTACCCGTAACTTTTTTGCATCTCAAAATGTTTCTTAGATTTTGGTTCATTTCATTCATCATTATATACTATAACTTGTGTACAAAGAAAAATAGGATTGCTTCATTACAATTTTGTGTAGAATGATAACCATTTTGGTTACATTTCACTAAAATTTATCACAAATTTTCCTATTTATCAAAATATATTATATTCTTAAATAATATTTTTGAATTTTTAGTGTTTATAATTGACAATACATCAAAAAACCAAAAACAGTTTTTAAAAAATCAAATTTTTCAAACTTTTTCCTTCGAACGTAGTCGGTTACCTTAAAAACAATGATTACCGACCACATTGGCATTTTTTTGTGGGCCTGTTATTTCTTGCATTTCAGACCTTCCTCTTTTCAAAACAGTTTGTATTTTCTCACCAATCATCCACAGTAACACATTTTTCAGCTAGAATTTGTCTTTAATTTCAATTTCTCAAAACTATAATTTTCATAAAAGTTCTCCACCATTAACATGATATCACAAAAACTAACGGAAGTATTTGCATATAAAATTCAGGGCGTGTTTCAAATAATAAGTTCAATGAAATGAACCAGAAGTATCATTGTGAGTGAAATCCTTTTTCATTTATAAACGTTTTAGAAAAATTAAGTTGTGAATTTAAGGAAATTTTTCACATATACGTATATTTTTGACCATAAATCCTTTGCATCTCACAATTTTCTTAGGTTTTGTATCATTTCATTCACCATTATATTCTATAACTTGTGTACAAAATAATAGGATTGCTGCATTACCATTTTGTGTAGAATGTTAACCATTTTGTTTAAATTTCACTAAAATTTACTACATATTTTCCTATTCCTCAAGATATATTATATTTCTAAATTTTTTTTGTATTAATAGTATCTTTTTTAATTATTGACAATACATTTAAAAACCATAGTTTTAAATAATATTAAAAAATTCAATTTTTTCAAATTATTTCTTCCGAATGTAGTCGGATACTTTAAGTTAAGGATTTTTTCGTCATCATACGTTATGTATTAGAAGAAAAAAAAATAGAAATGGAATGATAAATCTCGAAAATCTTAAAAGGAAACAATTTAGCAATCTAGCCCACATCCTGGCGCCTTTTTTTTCTCGAACTCATTCGACTTAAATGGAATTTTGATACATAAGCCAAATAATCCTTTTACTCTACAGTTATAATCCAAAATCCATTAGAGGATCTTAATGGTAAAAGAATCTCCTCTAGAAAAAGTTCTCCTCTTTATTTACTGCATCCGGACGAATCAATTTACCGCGAATGGAGTCAAGAGCAATAACTATGACCTACAAAGATAGGTGATTTTCCTGTAAAAATTGGACTTCTTTCCTAAATTTATTTCATTTCTAATCTTAAAGGTGTAGGTTTCTAGTTCATTGGAATAACTATTGAAATTTTATGGGACTAAGAAAATAAAGAAGATTGTCCATTTTGAAGCACTCAATGTATAATTCAACTTTCTTTCCCTTTTATTGTAATAGGTATCTGGCTATCAAATATTCGTTTCTTACAGAGAAAAAAGTCCGTGTTATCGAAAAACAGATGGAATTTCTTTTATTTAATTTGCTTTAAAAATATAATTTAAAAATAATTGAAGATAATAATCGTTTTTTATAAAAGGAAATAGGAAGCTTCTAATCCATTTGGAATGAAAAGAACATCATTCTGTGTTGCCAAATGGCTGCGAAACTTTTTAAAAAAATTGTGCATATGGTACAATATGATACAGTATAAAAAACTCAGGTTTTATTTTTTTATTAAAATAAAATATAGTTGAATAAAAATATTTTCTGAATTCTTTATTTTGGAAAGTAAGTTAGGTACAAAAACTATTGTCCAAGATGAGCTTCTTATAGAGAAAGAATTCCATCTTATTGAAAAATGGCTGAAATTTATTTTATTTAATTTGCGTAAAAAAATAATTTAAAAAAAATTGAGAATTGTAATTTTTTTTTATAAAAGTAAATCACTGTGGAAACTTCTTGACAGTTTGAAATGAAAAGAACATCACTCTGTGTTGCTAAATGGTAGTGAAAACTTTTTTTAAAAAAAGTGCATATGATACAAATTTCGTCTTATGGAAAAAAGCTGGTGTTTCTTTTGTTTAATATGTATAAAAAATATATTTTTTAAAAAGCAATTATAATCAATTTTTTATAAATGTAAATAACCGTGGAAATTTCTTGCTTATTTCGAATGAAAAAAACATCAATCTATGTAGACAACTGTTAGTGAAATTTTAAAAAAAATGTTAATATTTTACAAAAATCATGTGCCGATTGCTGAATTTGTTTTTTATAATCATGAAATACTTACAGGATTTGAATAAAGATATTTTAAGAATTCTTTATTCTGAAAAGTAAGATATATACACAAATTTCTTTTTACTTCGCTATGTTTTTTAATAATAATAAAAAAAAAATGTTGAGTTTATAAAAAACTAATAATTATAGAAAAAAAGGCTACTTTTTACTTGATTACGCATATTTGATCCAAGATGATTATCTCTAATTACGAAATAGTGTGTAAGTCATTTGATCTTCTTTATCAGGCATTTTCAACGTACGCTCCGTCGCTAAAGGTTTTTAGTTTCGTTAGAAAGACAATTGAAACGGTGTGTGAAAAATATGTTTAGGGTGTGGGAATTTGATTAAAAATTAGATCGCTAAAGATGTTTATTTCCATTAAATTTTATAATTCATTCTGAAAACAATAAAGAATTAATTTATTTCTAAATTTTAAGGGCAATTTATACGGAATCTGTGCAATATCGTTACTCTGAAAAGTAAGTTATGTACAAATTTTTTTTGTTATGTTTTTCAAACAATAAAACAATATTAGTGTGTGCTTATTAAAAACTAATACTTATATAAGAAAAAGGTTACTCTTTACTCGGAAGAGATTACGCATATTTGATCCAAAATGATTATCTCACTTTATGAGATAATGTGTAAGTCATCAGAAATTTTCAACGTACTATGGCTAAAGAACTACTTTTCATTTGAAAGACAATTGTAACGGTGTGTGAGAACTATATTTAGGGGGCGGGGTTTAGATTAAAGATTAGATTGTTAAAGATTTTTCTTTCCCTTAAACTTTCAAATTCCTGTTTAAAAGAATAAAGAGTAAAAATATTTCTAAATTTTAAAACCAATTTATATGGAATCTGGGCAATATCTTTACTCTGAAAAGTAAGTTATGTTTGAAAATTTCTTTTCTCTTCGGAATGTTTTTCAAATAATAATGGAACGCAATATTAATGTGAGTTTATTAAAAGCTATTAATTATATAAGAAAAAGATTAATCTTTACTTAAAATAGATTACGCATATTTGATCCTAGATGATTATCTCAAATTTATGAGACCCTATACTAGAGGTAGATGTCAAATTGACACACCTCCGTATAGGTCATACTCCCTGTACGCATAAACATCTCATTTTTGGCTAAATGGCCCCGAAGTGCCCCACATATCGTGTGGATTTTGCTACGTGTTACATTTTGATTGAGTGTCCCTCTTTTATTTTATTCCGTTTATATTTTTTAAATCACCGTCTTTAATTTTGCTAGACATGGTTGAAGAGAAATTCCATCAAAACATTTTAAAAATCTTAAAAACAATTGACTTTTAAAATTATATTTAGCACATTTATCTTTTTGCTTATGTTTGATCCTTTACATTACTTCAATGAAACCCAATTACTTCAATGTTTTTAACCCAACTTTGTTTTATTTAAATGTTTTATAATTATGCATCTTGTGATTCTTTGCATTTTTATTTTGGTTACTTTTCCCTTTATATGTTAATATGTATGTTTTTAATATGATCCAAATTTTTACGATCTTTTTGGCGCAGCTTGGCCAAATATGGCTCTTGCGCCAAAAACCCCGAACAAACCAAACCTCAAATTTGTAAGATACTGGTTAAGTCATTTGGTCATCTTAATCACACATTTTTAATTTATGCTCTGTAGATAAAGATTTTTATTTTCATTCGAAAGTCAATTGTAACTTCTGTGAAAAATAAATTTGAGGTACGGACTGAATTAAACTTCCTAATTCGAGTAACAAATATGAGTTATAGGACATTTATAAATTCTGCCTGGTCAGAAATTCTCTAACGGGGTGATAAATTTATGCTGCCTTTGTAAAGACCGTCGCTTTGGTGTCTTCGCTTTGTTTTGGGGGTGAAAGTTAGATAATAAGTGAGATCAGCGGTAGCTTTTCATATTTTGCATTTGTGTGATGATTTATTGTTCTAATGGGATTGTCCAAGCATTTGACAAAGTTTGCTACTTTGTGACAATTATTTATCAGCCTCTTTTAATACTGCAAGCACTTAAAGTATCCGACTACGTTTGGAGGAAAAATTTTGAAAAACTGGTTTTTTCAAAAATTATTTATGGTTTTCAGATGTATTGTTAATAACAAACACTATAAATACAAAAAAAATTACTTGAAAACATAATATATTTTGAGAAACAGGATAAATTTTGGTAAGTTTTAATGGTATATAACCAAAATGGTTAACACTCTATACAAAATTAAAAAGCAGCAGTCCTATTTTTCTTTGTACACAAGCTATATAATATAATAATTAGTGAAAGAAGCTAAAATCTAAGAAAATTTTTTCCATAAATTCACAGTTTAATTTTTCTAAAAACCTCTATAAATGAAAAAGTATTTCACCAACAACCAAACTTTTGGTTCCTTTCATTGCCCATATTATTTGGAACACAGATTGAAATTTTTATGTGAATACCTCTATTAGTTTTTGAGATATCATGTTAACGACGTTGAAATTTTTATGAAAATTAAACTTTAGAGACAAATTGAAGTCAAAGACAAATTTCAGCTGAAAAAATATTCGACACTTGATGATAGGTCAGGCCTTCCTTTTCCTAAAAGACAATAACTATTTTAGGAGGAGAAAAGCCTGAACTATAAGATATAATAATAATTAAAAAATCACTAGTTTGTTAAACGCATAAACAATGTTTTTGACGTAGTCAGATTCCTTAACTGTACGAAGAAGAAAGTTGATTAAATCATGAATTCCAATTAAATAAGAAGTACTTCTTAACCAGTATTCAATATTTGAATAATATTTCATATTGCAACTTCGTTGTAAACATTGATGAGAATAAAATCTAAGATAATATTTCTGCTTATTTTTAAGATGAAAGAAAGCGACAACAAAACAAAACAATCACAAATTGATTTTTATATAATAATTAAATTTAAAAATCAAAAGAAGTCAAAACTAGGGAACTAGGACTTTTAGAAATTTTCGATTAATCTTTATTTGATGCTGCTAGCAAATATATTTGGTGATTCATCGACGATTAAACGCAATCTCTGATTGTAGCATAAGTGATTTGGTGATTCATCGTTTTTGTTTCTGGAAGTCTTTTTAAACGATCTGAAATAAAAAGAAATGTGTTAAAATGAGATTATAATAAAAAGATCGTACAAAAAATTTCATTCATCTAAATTAACGCATTTACATTGATGAAAAAATATAGACCCACAGGCAATCAATCCGTTGATAAATTTGATTGCAAAATGAATTGATACCTAAATTTTAGATGCTAAATTTATAAACAGACTTTTATCCATTCTTGCCTATTTTCAAATTTTTATTCAGACAGACGAACAGAATGGATGTCGTACAAATTTCTATAGGAATTACTAAAAATGGATCGGTACATGCATAAAATTTCATCCGTCTAGTTCAAAATCTTTTTGAATTTCTTAGATCACAAACAAAAAAAAAGGAAAGCAGATTAGAAAACTTGTTTTGGGATGCAGAAAGTTTTAACTTGGAGATTTCCTTAAATACTCAAAATCAAATTTCCTTTCAATTACAATATTTTCACTTGATATAATTTTCGCATATGATAAAGAAATGAGGAACGATGAAATTTGGGCATTAATAAACTGAAACTGAACTGCTCAGTTAATTTTATTTTCTGTAAAATTAATTTCCAATCAAATGAATTTTGTTTAGAATTTCGTATTTGGTCTTTTTACTAGAAAAGCAAAAATTAGAATATCTAGACACAAAAATGAAGAGTCAGTTTAGCTTAACAATTAAAATCAAAATATTTTGCCAAAGTATTACTGATGTTCAGTATCTTTTATGTCTATGTATTTGTCTTTCCTTCAACAGGTGAGTGCAGAAACAGGAGGAAACATACAAATCAATAATTCGAGACCAAAGGCAAAGAATTTCGTCTCCACAGGGAAGGTTAATAAAAGTGTTTTACACTTTTTTTTTCATTTTTCTTTCTTTTACCATTCATTTTCTTCTTCAGAAATGAGAACGAAGAAAGAAAATCTCATTTGGAGAGAAAATGTGGAAGAAAATTCGTTTATATATATTACTATTTATAAACTACTTACTATTTATAAGTCGTAATGCCATCCTGATCCTTATCTTCTTCAACCATGCCGACATCAAATTCAGCTGAATCTCTTCGTAGATGAAATTGTAGTTTGTGTTTAACAACAAATTCTATATGAGTTCTTTTAACCTTTTTTTTGCTGGCAGTTTGTTTTATTTGGGTTCTTTGCGAACTATTATTTTCTTTACTCCTTTCTCTTTGTGAAAGAAATGAGCGTTAGTATAAATAATAAGAAGAATGTATTATGTCGTTTGACTTTTAAACAGAAGTAATGTTTTAAAAAATCAATATTAATTTAAATTTATACCCTTCATTTTTAAGTAAATCTACATAATTTTATTCTGCATTGTCTATCTTTCTTTCCTTATATATCTCAGTTGTCCATTGATAAATTTAATTAAGTAAAGGAAAAGAAGAAATGCATTAATTTGAGTACTTGGTGTTGGCATCGCTAAAATTTTGAATTCCTGTCATCAAAAAGAAATAAATGTTTATGCTTATCAAGTTAGCTTTGAAGCATTTTTTTCTTTTTTTATTATCTTTAATGCAATTTTACTTCTGATTCATTTTTGCACAATAAGAAGTATCAAAAGAATTTTGAATGTATATCAATTAATTAAGTACGCAATTGATTTGTCAATTTTTTTCTCTATTTATAGCATTATCATGGTAAAAATAAAACTGCAAGAATGATCTAATGTATTTGCGTTAAATATTTTTCTTTATTTATCAACATTTCTCAATTTATTTATAAGCGCCATAAATGAATGAAAGTCATTCATCATTCATAAACGTACAATATTGTACAGCTGTAATATATGAGACGATAAGAGAACAATCAATATGGGTGGAACATATTTGCAAATATGAAATAAGTCATGTTAAATAAAATTGTTCAAAATTAAAAATTAAAATACGACAATAATATAATACAATTGCAATAAAATGTTTGTTTTTCATTTGGCAACACTTCTCTATTTATTCATCAACACCATAACTGAATTAAAATCATATAACTATCACCGGAGCTTTGAGTTTTAGTTAAGGCAGTATTTTCAGCTGCTGAAAACGCTGATAAACTTCTACAAAAAGAAAAAAAAAATCAACAAATCAGGCTTAGTCAAAATGAGGTTTGTTTTTAAAATTGTCTCCGGTTTGGGCCTTCATGTTTACACAAAGCTACATAATAAGTGATTGTTCTTAATCCTCTCATTAATTATTTTACTTTCTACACACATTCATTTTACTTTCTTCTTCTTTATCAACTGTAAAAAAGAAAGGTACATTCATTTTATTTAATTTTCAAAAGGTTTTCAATGGATTTTTCTTTTGCTATTTCCTTTGTTGAGGATGTCAAAAAGGATAATTATATAAAATGAGTGCATTTTTTCTGGGATTTTATTTTTCTCATTACTTTAGAGAAAGATTTTTCATAAGTTACAAGCAATAACTTTTTTCCATTGATGAGGATGAATTTGATCATAAGAATCATGAAATTATTTCGTAATGAGTGTATCATTTTCCAAAAACCCTTTAATAAATCATTTTTTAAACTTATGATGTAACATAAATTTAAAAAATGATTTATCATTATGTTCTCGTAAAAGAGATTTTCTTAAACCAGGAATATTTTTGATATTTGGGAGCAAATTTTGTGTGATTTTATTATATTCCATTTCTCTTGTGCCCACAGTAGAATATAATAAAGTGAGAAATAGAATTAGCGCAATGTTTCCAAAAATCTGTCAAGACAAAAATTCCAAATTACTTTTTTATTACATTCCTCATTTCTTTAATATGAACGATCTATTATAACGAGAAATGATATTTGGTACATTCTTTGATTTTTGATATTTGGTACATACTTTGGTTTTTGAGACTTGGTACATACTTTAATTTTTGATATCAGGTACTTAATTTGTGTGATGCTATTATATTCTATTTTTCTTGTGTCCATAGTAGAATACAATAACGAACTAATACGAGAAATCGAATTAGCTTAATGTTTTCAAAAGTCTGCTAAGATAGAAGTAACGATCAGATATTCCAAATTAATTTTTATTATATTCCACATTTTTTAGTATGAACGATCTATTATAACGAGGAATATTTTTAATATTTGGAACATCCTTTGTGTGATTCTATTAAATTGTATTTTTCTTATGTACACAGGAGGATATAATAACGTGAGAAGTCGAATTAGCTCAATGTTTCCAAAAACCTTACAAGACAGAAATAATGATCAAAAATTCCAAGTTAGTTTTTATTATATTCCTCATTTCTTTAGCTTTTAGACCTACTATATGGTTTGTATTTTACAAAATATTTTAAATTACTAGATGCTTAAAAAAATGGACATTTGTTGAAAACATCGAATCAATTTTACTCTATTTTCTTAAATTAAAATCAGTAATTTTTATTTAACATTTGCTTTCATAAAACCATTTTGAATTCCATTTCTTTTATATTTCGGAATTATAATAATTTTTACCTTTGCATGCCATTTTATAGCGTTAAAGGCTTTTTTTACAAATTTTATATTGTGGAGAATCTATAAATTAAAATATAACGCATCTTCTGTTTTCAAATTTGGTAAAAAAAATTTAATATGATTCGAAGTATCAGAATCACAGAATAAGCAATATTTTTGTGTAGACCAATTTTATTGCTTCATAATATTTCTTGATATCAATTAATTTAAAGGAAGAAACCAAAAGATAAATTAGTTGAGTCATCTGAATGTATTAATTAGTTAAAAATAAGAGACCAAACGTTACATTGATTACAGAAACAGAGGGTAAAACCATTCACATGAAAGCCAAAAACTTTTAGATTTTAAAATTAAAAAGAAACTTTAGAAAACTTTAACAAAATAAATCAATACAAACAAAGGGCATTTAATTTTGATACATTTCTTTTGAGATAATGTTTATTCAAAAGAAACGACAGTTAATCTACATAGTTTACACTTTTTTTTTTTACTTTCAAAGAATTTTATACCCAACAATGTTTCAATTCGATGCTATATTATTGAAAAATATTTACATTATTTCCTTAATTAGTAATTTTTTGAGACTTACAAATTTAAGTATTTACATAAATAGTACAAAATAATGTAATGAATCATTCTTTTAAATTTGAGGAAATGAAAGCATTAGATTGTGTATAACAGTTCAAATCTTTTGAGTTTGAAAACTTTCAGAACAAAATACTACTAATTTTAAAATTTAATCTGAAATGTATTTTTTTACTGGTGTGGCCCTACAATTAAATATTTGCTATACATATTTAAATTTTTTTCTACATTTTTGTTTAATTTTCTAAATTAGAAAATTGTCGAAAAAAATCTATTTTTTTTAAAATTTAGAATTTTTTTTAATAATATGTGGTACTAAAATCGAAACACTATGAAGTCAGATATTATTTTTTTTTATTGTAACACGTTATCAATACTGGGAATAGAATTTGAGTGTAAATTCAAATTAAGCCAATTTACAAATAAAACATTAAAATATTCAAACACATTTATTTCATTTGAATAGTCAGTTTGAATAGTAATAGAAAATTGCAATTTCATTTGAATTGACTCCATTTTGTCGGTTTTTTTTGTCGATTTTCTTCAAATCGAATAATTATTCTTGTTAAATAAACAAGTTACAAATTCCATATATGCTTCAAATAGATATAAATTCATTTCTAATCATTCCTACAAAGTTTCGTTTTCATAAAACTGGATTTCAGTAGTTTTTTAATGATAAATCAAATATTTTAAAGATATTAGAGTTTTCTGAACAATTATATTTGAGAAAATAGTATGATATTAGATTTATCTTCAGAAGATCGTAAACAATTATTCAGAGCCTTACAGTAACTTAAAGTTGGATTATTCTTCAATTAATTGTTTACTACAGAACTGCAGTTGATTAATTCTGACGTATTTTCGATTCTTTCTTAATTTTTTATAAAAGAATAATTAATCTCGATATACTCTTTCGATTTTTTTGTCTTTCAAATTCATTTGGAATTCTCTGAAAGGTTTACGATAAAATCCAACTTCGCTTTTCTCATTTTATTGAAAAGCAGCAATTAATAACAATAAGATTTTATCAGATAGGGCAGAGCTTCATTTGTTTTCGAATCGAATCACATAAACATTTTTAATTATGTCAATATTGTAGATTAATGGAGTATAATTAAATTTAAATCAAATGTTTGCTCGAATCTATCCGATTCATGTGAATTTTTAGATATAATTCAATTCCACAAAAATGTGTTCTACATTATTTCAAATTCATATCTGAAATAGGATTTCAAAAATGAATAAAGAAAGGAAATCCAGAAAAATATTTTCCTAGAAGGATAACAACTAGGTTGTGAAGACATTCCTAACTACGATGCTATAACATTTCGTTTCCAATAACTGTTGCTTCTTTTTTATTTGAATGCTGATCACACCAGTTTCATTTTTAAATTGTGTATGAATGGAACTGAAAATTTATTATTCTATAACAACACATCCTCCACAAAAAGAGTTTTGATTCACAAATATTTAATAAGAATTAATACTTTAATTAATTCATAAGCACTGTAGTTAAAAGCAATTCAGTAATGTGCAAAATATCCAAATTAAAAAAAAACATAAATTTTCGGAAGATACATTTATTCACATATGAAATAATTTGATTCATTTTTAATTTTAATCATTCATAATTTTATTCATTTTTAAGATACAGTTATTCATAATTGAGATAATTTTACTCATCTTTAAATTTATTCTTATTCATTCATAACTTTGATTCATTTTTAATTTTATTCTTATTCATTCATAATTTTATTCATTTTGACATTTATTTATAACTAGCCGCCTTTGGCGACCAGCTGGTTTGCCATGAGTAATGCGTTCTAAAATTTAAAATTAAATCATATATTTTTAGCCAAAATTTAAGAAATAGTTTAAGTTAAAAGATTCAGTTATTAGTAGTTAAAGAGTCGGTGACTTTATTCGGAAAAACTTTTTGAGTTGATTGTTCTAATAATTTATCAATTATGCTTCCAAAATATTAAAAATGTTTTTTTCGGTGATATTGCCAAAATGTTAAATATGTTTTTTAAAGAAAGCGAAAAAGGGAAAAAAATTATTGAATTAATGATACAGATATTGCAAACGATTATAGAAATATGCCATTAAGTCGGGATTTCAATGCATATCCTGTCTAAATTCTATCAGGTTTACTGTAAATAAAGATAATTTATGGAATTAATGATATAAATATTGCAAACGATTTCCTTTAGAATCCTTTGCCTTGCATTTATTTTTATAGAAGATATCACATTTTATATTTATGTTATTTTTTCCAGTCACGTGCTGAAAGTTGTATTTCTTAAGATTTGATTTACGATGATAGTTGTTGTTTTTTCATTTGAACTTCCGGCATTGTTTTATTTTATCCAGTCACGTGCTAAAAAAAAATATGGTTAAAATATTTCTTTAAAAATTCGTTAAAAATAGAAGCTTGAGTTATAAATTAAAAAAAACTGATACCATTAGAAAGCTAATTTTTTTATCTTTAAATTGTTGTTAAAATCATGTTTGTCCGATAATAATTTCGGAAGTTATAGCGAAAAAACTTCGAAATTTCGCTTAAATTTTAATTAATTCAAATTCTAATTAAAAATTCAAAAAAATGGCTCCGAGGTGCACATTCCCGACCTCCAAGGTATACATGTACCAAATTTGGTAGCTGTAGGTCCAACGGTCGGCCTGTAGAGCGCCAACACACACACGCACACGCACACACATTGAGCTTTATTATAAGTATAGATAAAGTTCCTTTGTTAAATTTAAAAACATATATTTAGCTAATAAGAGGGGAGGGACAACCTTCCCTTAAACAGTTTTTTTAAATTTGATAATAAAAATTATTCATTATTTCATTTATTTTACTTAAAAATATATTACTGGCAATATAGGTTTCTTTATTTTAACAGAAAGAAAATAAAGGAAAATTTCGGAATCAAAACTAGTTTAGAAGCTGAAAGACAACAATAATTAAACGCAGGTTCGATATTTGATAAACAAATTCAAATAGATTTTAACATTTTTTAAAGAAATTATTTCGAATAACTAAATTATAGCATTTAATTCCGTAAAACTCAAAGAGACTATTTCTAAATAAAGTTTTCAGAATGGAAACTAAAATTTTCTACAAACTGTGGAAAATATTAGTCTCAATCATACAAATTAAGATTGAAGATTAAATATTCTTTTCTATATATAGGGACAGAACAAAACATTATTGATTGTGTCGTTAAAGTCAATTGTCAAGGATTCAGTGACCAGATAGTTGATCATGGAAATGAGTATTAGAGACATCAATCATTTGCTAGTGTAGGCATGTCCCTAGTGCTGAGAAATTTTATTGAGTGAAAACGACAACCAGTTTAAGTAGATATTGCGAAATGAAATCATTCTTGCCCATTTTATATTGTATCATATTATATGTCAGAATACATACACTCTCATACATACACTATTAATTGTGTAGCTGCTGATAGTGTAGATTTTTATCGTTTAATTGTTGTTTGTATGTTCAATAATTTATTCAACACTCCAAGCGGCAGAGACGTTTTTTTCTGAAAAGCACATCCACTCTGGGACGGGTGGAATCGTGTTTTTTCGATCTGTTAATTTGTTTCCAAGACGATCGCAAACGGTTTTTTCCTACTTTCAAATGAGTTATCGAAAAGGGCAATGATGTGTTTTTTTTATCAGTACCATCCACCTCCGTTAATGACCTTTCTAGCTGTGATATATTACATTATGAAAAGATAAGACTACTAGGTGGAAGAAACCCAGCCCCTAAAAGCACTTAGTGCTGATAAATGAACTAATTTTTGTTAAAATGGTTTAATTGTGATGTCGGCTTTCTCAATATAGCCCATGGATTTATAAAATAACCATTTAAAATATATTTATTTAAAAATGTGTCTATTTTTTATTCAAATTTAATGAAAGTACTTTCCATTTCGATTGATTTTGGTTTCATCTCAAGAATTTGTGAGCATGATTCAGAAACGATGAAGAAATAGTTCCACAAAATCTTAAATTTTATCATATTAAAATTCTACTATATTTCAGGCTAGAATTCAGAATTTTCTTTTTCTAAAAGAAACTTTTAAAGCTAGAAAATATCAAGGAGAATAAAACATTTAAGCTTTACAGTGAGTTATATTTTATTTTTAAGTTCTCTTTGAAATAAAAAAAAGAAGAAAAATTTATTCGTTGTTCATTGAATCTGTTGAGTCTTGGTTGGAAAAAGTAATTTCATTTTATTTTTCTTTGGCGATTATGCAAATATTATTCATGCCAAAGCATGTTTCGGAAAAATCACAACGAGTGACTTTTTTTCGAGTATGTTTCTAGTATGCATTATGTTATGTTTCTAGTATACATTAAAATCTTTTTTTAATCTTAAAACTTCGAATAATTCGAATATTGTTAATAAAATTTTTCACATCATGGACTTCAAGATTATATTTAAAATTCATCATTGAATATTCATTATAATTTGGAGTAAAAAAAAATACTCAAAAATATTCAGTGGAGGAACTGATGCGCAGCAAATCGTTTTTAAAATAAACATTTTTTATTTTAACTGGGAAATGTTCATTTGTAGAATAGATTTTGAGCATTTATTAATCTGGGAGGACGTGCATTGTATGTCACAAAGAGAAGGTATAAGAGGTGTCATTACACCACAAACTATCAATTGAGATGAATATAAACCATGTCATACAATTCTATCATTAGTGGGAATTTAAATAGTTATTATTGAAAATACATGAAAAACAATATCTAATATAAAATTAATAACAAAAAATTAATTGTACTTTAAAAAAATCCTTAAACTTCGGAGAGTCTGATTGGTGATAGTGACATTTTGCACAGCATGTACTTCAAGATTATATTTAAAATTTATTGCTGAATATTCATGTATAAGTTAATCAGATCCTTAAATTATCAAGAAAAGGGTCGATGACAAAAATCTCGTTTCCTTCATTTTATTAAAGTACTAGCCGCCTTTGGCGACCATCTGGCTCTCCAATCTTACTTTTGTTTAAAATCATCAGTTAAATACTTTATGTACCGTCATTGTCAATTAATAACTTTATGTTACTTGTCTTTTAACAGCTACTTCAAAACAGGCAAACAACCATGTTTGCTTCAAATAAATCTGATTTATTTAATAATATTGTAAAAGTAATGATTTTTTTTCTTTATACTTTCTTTTTAGAAAAAAGCATGTTTCATATTTATTTCACTTCGTGCAGGCACGTACTGAAATTTATATATTTATGTGTTTAATTTACAATAACAGTTAGTTTTTTTTAATGCGTTTTTTTATCTGATGAAAATATATTGATAACAGAGAATTCTTTCACTTTCAGTCGTCACATTCCCTTGCAGCTTAAAATTTATTGTTTTGTCCGAAATATATTGTTGAAAAATAGAGTTAAAATATTTCTTGAAAATTCGTAAAAAATAGAAGTTAAATTATATGTAAAAACACTGATACCATCTGAAAGCTAATTTGTTTATCTTTAGTTTGATGCAGAAGTCATCTTTGGGCAATAATATTTTCGGAAGTTATAGCGGGAAAACGTCGGAGTTTCGCTTAATTTTTAATTAATTCACCTTCTAATTAAAAATTCGAAAAAAGGGCTCTGAGGTGCACATTTCCGACCCTCAAAGTATATATGTACCACATTTGGCAGCTGTAAGTGCTACGGTCTGGCATGTAGAGTGCCAACACAAACACGCGCACACACATTGAGCTTTATTATAAGTATAGATTACGAAGTATTGAAAGCGCTACGTGTATTACACAATTTCACAAACTATGCAAAGAAGATTCAGACAAGCCATGTAATTGTTTTAATTAAATTTTAGGAAAACAGTTGCATGATTGCCAATTTTCAGTATTGTCTTTCTTAATATTATCTCTATTTTGTTATACATTTCAGTAAGAACTTACTTAGTTTGTCAGCAATTACTTCAGGATCTTACTTAGTTTGTCAAAGAGAAATCGGTGGTTTAAAATCGGATTTGTGCGTCTGGAGCTCGGATTACTATGATACAGAATTTTAGAGTTGCTCTTCTTGATTAATCTGTCTACCATTCCCATAAGAGGTTTATAATCTTGGTTTTTAAGCCATTTCCTTATTATTTAAAAACTTTTTCATCAGCTAGAAATTTATTGTACAAATATCCATTAAAGAAATTTTTCTTTTATAGATGTTATCAACTAAAAACTTGTCAGTGAAATAAGAATACATAAAAAAAAAAGAATTGTTACCCTTAAACAGTTATTGAATAAAGTATATGTGGGAAATTAAACTTAACACCTGAATTAAGTATATTCAGGTTATTCTGAATATAATAGGCTCCAAAAATATTATTCAATTTGTAATTTTTTTAAAAGCAAAGATGAAAACGGTTAAAACGGTTATTCTGAATTTAATATGTGCGTAAAATATGATTTTATTATTATAAAAACAAAGACTTTTATTTAGTTTAACAAAGAGAAAGTAATGGTTTAAAACCATATAATTGCGCTTGGAGTTTATACAGAATTTTAGAATTATTCTTCAGGAATTATCTGTCTTCCATCCATATAAGATTTCTATAATTATGATTCTAAAGCCCTTATATGGTTATTTCAAAAAATTTCCATTAACTGGAAATGTATTGTACAGATTTTTATTATAGAAATTTTGCATTTATGCATGTTAACAACTAAAAACTTTCAAGTGCAATACGAATTGATGAAAAAAGAATTGTTACCCTTAAACAGTTATTGAGTTAAGAATATAGTAGTTTAAAACGGTTATTTTGTATTTAATATGAGCAAAAATATTATTTAATTCATAATTTTTTTTTTCAAAATGCAAAGATGCCTTTAGGTCAATTATTGAGTTAAGAATATTACAGTTTAAAATGGTTATTCTGAATTTTATATGTGCAAAAAAATATTATTTCGTTAATATTAAAACAAAGGCCCTTACTTAGTACATCAAATAGAAAGCGTTGGTTTAAAATTACTGCGTTACTCGTCTATTACTCGGATTACTGCGTCTGGAGTTTGGATTACTAATAAACAGAATAGAATTTTAGAATTTTTCTTCTGGATTAATCTGCCGACCATCCTATTCAGATGTCTATAATCTTGATTCTAAAACCCTTTTAAGATTATTTCAAAACTTAGCATTAGCCCGAAATTCATTCTACAAATTTCTATTGAAAAAAATTTATTTTTTTGGACGTTAACAACTTAGGACTTTCAGTGCAATAATAATTGATGCCCTTAATTATTTATTGAGTTAAGAAAATTACAGCTTAAAACGGCTATTCTGAATTTATTATGTGCAGAAAATATTATTTTATTTGTAATTGTTTTTCAAAAAGTAAAAACTAAATATTTTTTATAATTTAAATGTCTTTGTTTATTTGAAATTTTAATTATCGTTAATTGCAAATTATAACACTTTAAGTTTAAAAGATTAATTAAATGCATAATTTAGACACATGCATTTAAAGCAGCGTTAAAAAGATAATAAAAATAAAATAAAAAATAGCAAAAAAGTAAATGAAAAAACGTTTAGTTCAGAGGATAAGGGATTTATTGTTCAAAATTTCTCTGTTAATTTCTAAAAATGCTTCATACATTAATAAATTCCTAACTCACATTTTTCTTTAGAATATTGAGACTGTGTATTTTTCAATTAATTTCATAATTGTTTACCTTTGAATTAAAAATAAATTAAATTTTAAGAAGTTAAAACTTTGAAAATAAAATGCATATAAATTAATCATTATAAAATATTATTTTTTAAGTATAAAAAAATATTGGAATCAGAACTGTTAGAATAAAAAACTGGCTCTCATGAATACTAAAAACAGGAAAAGAAAGAGTTTCATTCATAGGGAAATAAAAAAAATCCTTTATTCTGATGGAAAATATTACTCTATAATAAATCTAATATGATTTTAATATGGATATTTTACGCACTGAAGTCTCTACTGGATACCTCAGTTTGCGGAGAATTTTCTGATAGACATTCATCATAGAACTTATTTACGTAGTCATGCAATCTGCATGCAAGGTCAAATTTGATTTTCTTCAAGTGACGTACCCAGAGCCTTATAATATTACAGAAAATATTTTTCTTCATATATATACAAAAGTTGAGAAACGTCAGTGATACTATTAAAGTCGTGTGCTTCTAAATTTTATTTAAAAAAACTCTTGCTTCTTTGATTTGACAATTGGTTCTATAAAAAAGAAAGAAAAGCTTCGGCGAAATTGAAGAATGACGCAAGTGAGATTGTATTGAGTTTCTTCACGGTGAATTTGGCTTGATAAATGAAAACTTAGTGATAACTGACATTAATGTGAAAGAAATTCTGATTGCTTTATTCCTTCCGTTTTTCAGAAAATTGTATTAGATTTCGTTCCCCCCCCCCCCATTCTATAATACCTAAAATTCCTTTCTTACAGTTTTGTAAATGATCCATGCGTCCCTTATTTTTAAAATATTTTTTATCGATTCTATTTGATTACATTTTTATTATCAATTTTTATTATCACTGTGAAAACTTTATTATCTATTCTATTTAATTTCTTCAAATCTATAGACACTTGGAAGGTTTGAATGGCATTTAAATCTAATTATAATATCATTTTGAGGATAATAATTAAAATTTGCTTTTTCTTTTGCCTTTGAGATGTTCATTTCTTTGAAATATAACACTATTTTAGTTAAAAATTAAAACATATTTTTGTGACGAAACAATAAAAATAATATTTCATGCTTTTGCCGATTTTTGGTTGTGTCCATTGTCCCTTAAAACTTTTCCAATCCATGTTTAATTTAGTTCAGTTATTTAAACATCCCGTTTTAAGGCAACACTAGGGCTGTTTTGGGACGGAGCTCATCATTCTCAACCGCGGTGAGATGATGAGGACGACACCTCAATTGACACTCCCACTCCACGTCGTTCCACTACAGCGGGACGGCATTTCGCCTGAGAGATTTAACGTGAAAGAGACCCCAGCAACACGGCAGTTCTTCAGTGGAATCGAATCTCGAACCTGTAACACTCCGGTTCCGAAACAGAGACCTTACCACAAGGCCATCACGGCCTTTCCATTTGAATAAAAAATGAATTGTTCAACTGTTTGATTGTATGCTGTGTACTCTATTGGAACTGCTAAATAATAATAATTAATGATTGATGAAATCAACTTAATATGCATATATATATATATATATATATATATATATATATATATATATATATA
>JAPMOQ010048965.1:0-13891 GCA_026543055.1 Argiope trifasciata
AGCGAAATAGTCACTGCTCTTATTTTTTGTGAATAATCTATCAAAAATTTGAGAAACATTTGCTAGAAAATGAATCATAATGAATTATCTTGAATAGTTAATTATTTTTTCTTCGACTTCTTTTTTATCTCTGGTTTTTAAACTACTGAAAATAGTCTTCAATAAAATAAGTTTAGAACAAAAAGTTTTTTTTCGCACTGAATTATGTCTATTTAGAATAAAATTCCGCAGATACTTAAAACTTTCAAAACGAAAAATTTGTCTGGATTTGATGCTCGAAAGACTTTTCCATAAAATGAATAAAATATTTTACGCAATTCAATTCCACACGGGGGAATATCTGAAAGCTAAGCACATAAGTAGCTGAATTCTTTATGATTGGGTTTCTGCTGTCTTCAATTATGGTGATGCTCTTCTATTTTTTTTGGGTAAAAATAATTTATTTTTAAATCAAATAATCATGTCGATAACAATGCCGAACAAAATAATATCCTAGCTAAAATGAAATCAAGCATTAAACAACTCATGAATCATAAAAATTTGTAATTTGGCTTATTTAGCGTTTTTGCTTTAATGTTTTAACGCATGGTTCTATGACACCATTATAATAATTAAATGGAAAGCTTAGTTGCTAAGCGTGCATTAAACGCGTAATTAAGTTTGAGGCTAAATAAAGATCAAGAATGCTGTTCAAATTAGAGGCAACTATTTAATTATTCATTCAGATGCTCATGAAATATTTGTTTGAGTGCATGTTCATAGCTTTTATTTAAACACATAAAATACCTTGTTAATTTTAGTGTTTTGTTATTCAAAAGAAATAGTGAGGCATAAAAATATTTTAAATACAATCTTATAAAATATTAGACCATTATTTAAGCTGTTAACTGGGTATCCCGAAATATCTCATTGCAAAACTGATTGAATACGAGTTAATTACTCAGTTAATAGATTAAAATTAGTTGAGAAAATTATAATACTAATTAGATATTTTTAGTGATTTGCTAATAAAAAGCATCTATGGAATGAGTATCTAATTAACACATTCGTTGACAAGGTAAATTACATATTTCCTGATCCAAAAGCCAGTTTGGCTCAATCGTAGTAAATTATTAGTAACCTCAAATATTTTTTATTATTTAAAAACAATTTCAAAAAAAAACCCCTAAAATCGGAATCATTTTTATATTTTTAGGTTTATGTACTTCAGTTTATATTTATTAATAATGAATAGAAGCATCGTTTCGTTAATTATTAATCACTATCTATAATCATTTAATTAATAAGGTTTCTAATTATATAAATCAGCTTTCTTCTCATGGTTAGTCTCAGGATCAGCTTATACTAGATAAATGATATTCTTTTTAAGAATCCGTTGCTAGACGAAAATGATTTGTAAAATATCTACGAGATGACACGAGTTAGTTTACTTATATTAATTTCCCTTGTAAAGCAACACTAAGGCTAGAAAGATAAAGTTTACATCATGGAACAAAATATTATGAGTTATGTTGTAATTGCATTGAGCATAAGTTATATAAATACATAGATTTAAGAAATCAATACCTTTCTTAATTTAAAATTATAGGATACATTTATAAATTTTAAAATGCAATCATAAAGTTAATACACCACAAAAACTCTATAGGGTAAGTCAATCTTTGATGTGACACCCGATACTATTTAGGGCACGTTTTATTCAACACAAATTCCTGAAATGCTTTCTCTGAAAAATTTCTTTTGCTACAAGATAACTTGCTCGTTTTAAATAAAATTCAAGACTAACATTAAACAAATTAAAAAATAGACTCAATATTCTTGAGAAAATAAATTAAAATTTTCGTTCATTTTTAGTGACTGACTGATATAAACTGTATTTATTATACTTTCAACTAAATAAATATAACAAAAAATATCAGTAAAGAATATCTATTTAATTCAAATAAATAAAAATAATCAAATAACGCTAAAGTCTTCTAACCAGTGCCAATATATATATATATATATATATATATATATATATATATATATATATTTCAAAATTTATGATAAATTAAAAATTACACACACTTTATAAATATCTCAAGAGTTCTAAGGATTATTTAAATCCAAACACACTTTTCAAAATTGAAATATATTATCTAATTGGATAACAGAACACAAAATTGTTAAATGCTAGAACAACATTAATTGGAATAGTTAAATCTATGGATTGTCAATACCAGTAACTTAAATATAAATTTAAAACTGTAAATATGTATGTAAATATCGAATTAGTCTGCATTTTAGAAACTAATATCAATCCTTTGCACTCGAATGGAGACTCTTACTCATCATTAAAGACGGTGCATCATTTTGACATTTTGTTCGTTTATTTTTTAAATTTCATTTGTTAAAAATATGCACAAAATTATAAGAATATTTGGAAAATATCTCTAGAAAATATAAATTAAAACAAATTATATAACTTTTCAGTGCAACGAAGAAGTGCTTGTCTTAAGTGAATAAAAAAAAAATCGAATTACTTTTCCCCGAGTGCAAAGGATTTATATTTCACAATGAAATCGGTAAAATTTTCTTCATTTGTACGTACTTTAATACGTTGCTAATGAAATACTTATGCCTTTATAACTTTTGAAGAATAGTGTTTGAGAAATTCATTCTGAATATCTTTATTTTACAGATGGAGTCAGTTTTTCTATAAGCAATTGATTTTTTCGCAATCATTCATAAGATAGATGAAAGTTATCCCCAGCAGCACATTAATTTCTCATATTGGAAATTTCCTAATTTCGGTTTTAATTAATTACACAAGTATAAAATTTTTTCGTTAAAATGCACGATGCAAAACTTCGTTTGAGGAGTAATTATTGCAGTAACCCATATAATAATGAGTCTTCTTAGCCTAAACAAAAATAAATAAGCCTTTTCTCAATTAAATCAAATATTGATTTTAGTTAGATAATAAGTCTAACATAAATTTAATCTTTTACATTGCCATTTAATAATAAAGTATTAAAAATTTAAAGAAAAAGTGTCCAAATTTTAAACTTCATTTTATCAAAATAATCAGCTGCCTCAAATTTTCTAGCATTTTGTACCAAAAGTAAACAATATCGAAAATTTTAGGGATTCTTTATGTAACATTAACGCTGTGAAAGTAAATGTTTGCTGATCGTCGAATTACATTGTGTTTACGTAACAAAAATAACCTTGTAATGGAAGTTTGCAAGTCAATCGATGTCTCTGAAGTTAATATAAAAAGCGCTATATAGAGAGATCCTCTCTTTTACCAAAAGTATAACGTAAAAAGTTTAAAGAACCTTTTATGCTTAGAAAAATTCAGTTTAAAGGACCTTTTATGTTTAGAAAAATTCAGTTTAAAGGACCTTTTATGTTTAGAAAACAAGCTTTCTTAAATGTTACGTCCTTGAATGTAGACGTATAGAGGACTAAGGCACCAGAATTTCGAACTTCCTTCTTTCAGATTCTTCAATATTTAAAGGCAGAAATAATTCTAACATAAAATATTTTCTATAAGTGTATTAAACAACTGCTCAAAATTCTATTCCTTTTAATTTATAATCAATAAAGATTATATTTTCAAAATAAGATTTTAGTTTTGACGCCACAAAATGGTTTTCCTAATAAAATTGAAGCTCATAATTTTGTTTTTCAGGATTCTTTATTGTTTCCGAAAAAGAAACGCTAGACTAAATTAAAAAATGGCTGCTTTAGAGAAAGCATTATAAAAACAGTTTTACTTTAATGCAATTCTTAAAATTCAAGCGTAATAATTACTAATGAAACGTTAGTATTTTTTTGCATGGAAACAATTTATTTTAATAAAATATTTTTTTCTTATATTAATAATTTTCTTTATATTATTCACAATATCTTCGGTTGTTTTATATATTTTATAACTCTTTAATTTAACTTTTAATATCTATATAACCTCATAAAATTTAATATCTGCGCTTTATGGTAAATTTTTAAATAACTTTTTATAATTTTTCTGATGTATTTTTTTTTTATCTACTAAAGCAGCAATCATCCGAATAATTTCTGAGATTTCATTTAAAGTTTTTATAATTACTCGACTTTTAAAATCTTCAGATTAATAAAATTATCGAAATTAGCAACATATATCAAAATTTATCCTGTAACATCTTTTTAACTTACAGAATGAAACATAATAGATAAATTTTCAGTTTTAATTTAATTGGAAAACTTAATTTATTTTCGCCAAATTGAAGGTATAAAAATTTTGATATGCTGTTCAGAAGTATGCGGCTATAAAATATTCCCCTTTATGTTTTGGAGAAATTTCAGTTATTGTGTAATATTGGAATTTTATTTTGTAACTTCCGACATTCGGAGTTAAATATAGTTGTTAATTTTTTCATTTAAACATTTTTATTTCTTTGGTCTTTCTTAATTCATAATTTAAGCATCAAATTTCATCCAACTTTATTTCTTATCCCTTTAATTGTGAACTCTAAGACAATTATGCTTGTTTGTTATATTCAAACTTTTCAGTTTCGAACTATGAATGGTACGTCGTTTGAGGTTGTTTTTCACGGTCAGAAAATTCTTTTCGATTTAAAAGTTTAAATATTCTTTCATATTTTCATTAATTTGTTAATGATTTGAATTGTAATTATTTTATCTATTTTTTTGAAAAAGCCTAAAATAAATTTAGAACTTAAAAAAATACGGAATTCTTTAGAATTATATTTTCTGTAATTTTTGAAAACGACTGTTAATAAATTTTACAAATTACTCAAATGCGAAAGAAATTGAAAGTCTGCAATCCCAAATTTAATCGAAGTTCTTGTTGCTCGCACGAATGATACAATAAATTATAATTGATTGAATAAATATGTATTAAAATGTGTTTCACAATTTGAAATTCGATGTGTTTCTTTCTTCCCGGTTATAGGCTTTAAAAATAATTCTTAAAAGATATATGGACCTTGATGGATCGAATTATGCTAACAGTAACGAATGTTTCTGCAACTGAATTGATGACTTGTGTATGGATTTTTAGATAAGGTCACGTGGTCCGCCCTTTTTCATTTACTTAACATTCATTATTGAAAAATCAGAAATAAGGTTTCTCCGAATAAAAAAAATCTAATACTAAGCTCAACTCTTCTGGAGTCTTTAAGTCACGCATTTAAAAATCAGTTTCCCTTAATCAATAAAATAACATAATTGATGAAATAAAAATATTCAAGATATATTCGTAAAAAGAAATATGCTTTTTTTAAAGCGAAAATATTTGAATCTAAGAATATGTTTTAAACTTTCAATGAAATTTATTTACTTCCAAACTTATATTTTATAATAACTAAAAATAAACATAATGATAAATATAATAACAGCGTAATATTGTGAGTTGATATTTTGCATTGCAAAATAAATTCATTATAACATATGTTTTGTAATGGGATTTATCATTGGAAACTATAAATTAATTTCTATAAATTTATAAAAAAAACACAACTTTTTCAAAATTCTATTAAAACAACTTTTTCCAATTACAGTTCAATGTTTCGTTGCAAAACAAATTTTGAGTTAATTTTCAGTAATTTTTTTAAAAAATTATATAACCTTTAATCAATATTACACATAACTATTGCACATTTAAATCAGCTATACACAATAAAAATACTTTTTTTTTCTTTCAAGAAACACCAGCTCTTTAATAAATGCATATGAGAAAACCAAATTAATAGAAGGAAATTCTTTAAAAAATTTAAAAAAGATGTGTCTGACTTTGTTTAATAGAAACTGTTAAATATGAGATTTAAGCATCTGTTATCATTTAAATTTTACTCTAATACACAGTCATCATTTGCATTATTTCAGAGAAAATAAAACTTTTAAGACTTTTTACTTACTGACAGTAAAAAATCTTCCACGCTTTAGAAAAAGTACAAGAAGTGATGTCGGTTAGCAAATTTAGTCAAATAATTAAATTTTATTTTTCTCCAGAATATTTTAAAAATATTTAAATAATACCATAGATAAAAATTAGAAAGCTGAAAAAATTTTGATAGCAGTCTGTGGAGATAGCAGACGAATGATTTATATTTTTCGCTTAATATTTTGAACTTAGAATCTCAAAATTAAATACTTACCTCCGATAGATCTTGATCCTTGCTGAGAGCTTCATATAGAGTCTCTGATGTTACAAAGTGTGCTAGAGACGCAAACAGAATTGCGCACGCAAAGTTTATGAAGTGCACCATTTTTCGTGATATACTCGGAAACAAACTTCACAGGCGCTAAAACGCGGAATTGTCCTCTTACTAATAACAATGTCACTAGAGCGTCGGCCGCTATGGCGTCTTGGCCTTTGCAGAGCAGACCGCCTAACAGTACCTGCAAAACGGTCTGAAATCAGGAGATTCCAAAAGATATTTCGGCAACTCAGAGCCACTCAGCGTAGCTTTTGGAAAAAAAAATCTCTCTCTTTTTTTTTAAGTTCTACCCCCTCACATTGAGCGAGTTCAGAGAAATAAACCAGCGAGCCTCCACTGGAATCAATCAGCTTCGTATTCACTCGGCTTTACCTCTGCAAGGACCATTAGGGTTGCCTCGCGATTCGCAAGAAATCTTTTGATCGCCAAGCGTAGCAGAAATTTCGCCAAAAGCGTGTAGTTCCAGCTAGGTGGTTGGTGCGCTAGATTAAAATCTTTTACCATGCCGCATTGATTTCTTTTTTTTAAAAAAAATTGAGTAACTCTTAAGACATGTTAGAGTAGTTCGATGATACAACATTCTTTTGAGGAAGATTATGCTTCAAGTTAACTTTTCTTAAATTTATGTTGCTCTCAATATTATTTCCTCCAATGGGCTTATTGAAGACGCATAACTTATTGAAACGCTATTTCAAATAAAGATATTTTGGCTTCTTTTTATTAAAACTTATAGAGGTACGCGTGCGCTAATATAGTTAAAAATAACAAATTCACTTTTTATCCGGAAATGCAACATGAGTTTCATGAAAGAATTTTTAAATTGCGATTTTAAAACGTAATTCAGGGCTTCGTTAAATACAGAGTTGGAGCAAATGCCATTTTTCAGTGTCGTCTTTAAATTAATGAAATGAATTTTTTCATTTCATTTGGAAACATCGTTTTTATTAATATGATCAATCAGTTAATAAAACTAATAAAATGCTGAACATGTGCATTTATTGTCTTTGGGTATTCAAGAATTTATACAGTAATTAGCAAGATTTCAATCTTCAATTATCTTTTTCTGATTAGATTTTATTTTTTAAAAGGAAAATAAAATGCAGTTTATATTTTGATGCTATAATTGAAATAAATTGCCTCAAAAATCTATTTTAAATGAATAATATTTTTTTTTTAAACTGAGAATACAAAAAATTATAATATGAATATGGGAATACAAATTATATTTATAAGAACTCAAATTGAAGAATGTGACTTCTATCCTTTGAATTTCAGTCTTTTGCTATAATGATTATCAATTCAGTGCCTTTACAATTTCTCTGAAAATAAGAAAATAATACAGCCTTACAAAAATTGCAAATATTTCTTAGCGGAAGAATTAGTAAAATGCCATAGTGTTCAGTTTTGTTTTTTTTTATTTTAAAAAAAAAACAGTGTTTGCGTTTAGTTTTGAAACAGTTTGGAAATACATTAAAAAATAAAAGAAGACATCTGAGTTCCAAATATTTATTTTTCTTAAAATTCAATTAAGAATTGTTATAATTATGTTTATTTGTTCCATGAGATTAAGAATGCATACATTTTGAATTAAACATTTTCGTATTGTATAATAAAATTTCAACTTTCTGGTAACTCAAGCAATTTTATTTCAACTATACTTGTTTTCCTACAATATTTTACACTGTTTGTTCAGACGCGTTTTTAAAATCATTCTTTCATGTAGATAATAAAATACAACATGAAATTCGGAAATATTACATAGATAAATAAATTTTCTTTCAAATAGTTTTCGGAAAAAAATCGATAAAAAGCACCAAAGTTTTTTCATATATATTTTAAATATTAAAGTTTGGCAACATAGGTTAGAAACAGCTTCATATGACTTATGACATATAAAGACACTACATCTCAGTTAATTAATTATAATGGAACTAAGTTCACATAAAAATGTTAGTTAAAATTATGGAAATGCGCTGTCATTAATATCAATGCAGGGAACGCACTGATATTGATAATATCAATTCCTCTTATCCCACTTGCATTATCTCGATCGGATTCCATTAAACCTTGAATTGTAGATAGTACGAGCTATTATCGATCAGCTGTGCTGCAGATATATTTTTAACTATGGATTTTCTCCGACCTTAACGGATTAGGGTGACTTTTCCAACAGTTCTTCGAAAAGTCTGACACCAAAAAACACATTTTTGAACATCAAAACTATTTATATACCTATTTTTGGAGGCTTTTTTCAATTCCTTTTCTTTGTATAGTCATGTAATTTGATTTATATGTACTATGTATGATTTTTATATATTTGAATATGATTAAGAAATTAATATTATAGAATATCGAAATTAATGTAGCTATAAGTTTTAATTATAAACTATTAATTCAGAAAAACTAACATTACATTAATGAAGATAAACTTACAGTATTTCATTTTACGATGCTTAATCATATAAAATTGATCTGAAACCTTTAGATTTTAACTTTCAAATTTTAACCCATATTTTGATTTTAATTATCCATCTATAATTTATAAAATAAGAATATATATTACAGATCAAATAATCATGATACTTCATTTACTACGCAGAACTCTTGCACTTTTAAAAGATAACTTATTTAACTTCCCCTCCTTTTATCTTAATATTAAATTTAATGCATATAAATACATATTCTTTCTTTGAAAAATGTCTTTAAAATATTAAACATTATATAGAGAATTAAAGATCTTTACAGTCTGTATTTTTAGAAAAAGCTCAAACATTATTTAATGAGTTTTTGACTTTAAAAAGACTAAACATAGATTCGAACAAATTGAAGTCTGTAACCTTCTATTAAAAACCGTTAAGTAAATTTCGACTGACAATAATGTGATCAATGAGAATTTTCATTACAGGAAATTCATGTAGGAAAAATGTTTGGCTTCTTTACAGCTGCAAGCCATATTTTATTTTGTTTCATTCCTCGCATAGGAAAATATTGGATTCCGACATTTTTAAAAGCCCTGCAGATAATAAAGAATCAGAAAGCAGACTTACAACCTGACAGAAGATGATTGCATCTCTATATGAGGGTAATTCTGCAATTTTTTTAATATCTAAAAATGAATTTCTATAACTTTTCTATTGTGTTATACTCCAGTTTATGCACCAGAGTTTCTCAGATTATGCAGGAAATCGATACGCCGAATTTAATTTAGTTATGTGAAAGATTCTTTGCAAGGTATGATTATTTTGGAACAAAGCTCATTATTTTGAACTTCGGTCGAATGACGAGAACGACAATTGAACCAGCATTCTCTCATTTCAATGTCATACTGACGAGAATTCAGATTTATCATGGACTAGGCTGCATGCATTAGCGACATAAATAGAATCATGTTTCAATCATAGATTCGTCTGACCCCTAGGTAGAGGCCGTTTCATTAGACCAGCGCAACTCCGCGGTGCACTCAGGAATTTTCAATATGAATCATATCTCAGATACCATACAAACTTTTACATTTTTTTGAAAAATTTGATATGTTTTAATGTTTAAATAACATTTCAAAGGCTTTTCCACATGTTATAAGACTTTTAAAGCTCAAATATTTAGCTTAGTTCTTTATAAATATATGGTATAGCGATATTGTTATTTGAGCTGTAATTATATATTGTTGTTGTGATTTATGGCACTTTACAAGTCCAGTCAATGATATGTCTATCTGTCAACGATTTAAGCCGAATGAGCGCCACTTGTTTTAGCAGTTGATCCATTTAAAGGCAAGAGTATGATTTAGCAACTTCATACATCACAATCCCTTGCACAGCTCCTTTTTACTGGGGGCATATTCACACACCTCACTGATAGAACGAAGAAGAACAACCATGGCCGAACCGAGACTCGAACCCGCGACACCTAAATCACGGGGAAGATGTTCTATAAGGATGAGGAATTAATATTATTTTGAATGAGCTGTTAAAATGTACATTACTTTAAAATTCGTCTTTCCTTTTATCTGTGATATAAACATACATTAAAGATTGATATATTCTTTTTAATTTGATGGTGTATAACGATTTTCTTTAATGAAACGATCATATATTAAAACAGTGAACGACTACATGATCAAAGTTTACTAACAAATATTATTGTACGCTGGCAGTCTATATTGATTTTTATTAAGAATCCCTGTCATACAAGAATATACACAAATTCTTTGTTCAGAATACAATAGAAGAGTCTTGTTTAGAAAATTCATCCGACGAAAAGGAAGATTATATCTGATCATAAACCATCGCTTATTCTATTTCATTCACATATTTTCCCCTGGTTGTTTATATTCAGCACAAAAAGACTTGCTGTAAATCTTTTATTTCCTTTTCGTCAAACACAATTCTTTTATTCTTTGTTGACTAGCAGAACTTTGATTTCTTAATAGGAAAAATAAATATTCGTATTCTGCTTCGAATCAAATTTAATCATGCAATGCATGCTCTTAAAATTTATTTTGGAAACGCAATTATATAAGCTTATATATAAATAAATATGTCGAACATACAAAAAATAAATTTTAATAATTAAATTACTCTAAAGCTTTATTTAAAATATTACATTATATAAATTTTGATGAAAAGTATTTCTATAAAAATGTTTGCTGTTTTATTAACATTTACTCCGTTTTAGTTGGTTTGAAGAAGTTTATTGGTGCAAAAACCATTTTTGGTTAAAGTGTGCCAAACATATGATGAGAGTTAATCTTAATTTAAAAGTTTGTTACTAGATTGCCTCCTTTACAGGACCTGTCAACCTGTAAAATCGAAGAAAAGTAATAGCATAGTAAAACATAATGTAGATGCTTTTTTCTTTTTTTAAATCATATCAAAAAGTAAAAGTCAATAATTTTTAAAAAGGTAAAAATATAGGGAGATGGAGAGTTTTATGAAGAATGCCTTTTAATTTTATGTGGTCAGAAGAAAATCATTCATTGTTATAATGTAGGCATTCTATTAAAATGTAACGAACCTTCATAGGAAACTGACATTCTTTACATCTGTGTGCGGGTTCCTCCAACAGCTAATATTTATATGTGAGTCATGTGTGGTCAGAACTGGGGTTATACTAAGAATTGTATCCAGTTTTTTATTAGGCAAACAAACAGTTTGATGTTGTAATATTTTAAGCTATGTTATATTATTGAAAATTTACTCAGTATTAGTTCTTCCATAATTATTTAATTAAATAATTATCTTATTAGATAATTATCAAACTAAGAATAATTATTTTCAAAAGTGACAAATATGCAAACATGTATCAAGGTATAAGGCAGAGAAAAACTCAGCGCCGTTAAAGCAGTATTTTGCCACGGTTAAAAATAAATTTATGTTATTATTTATACTAAACACAAATTCATTAATGCATAATAACCGAAGTTCAAATAAAGGAGAATCTAGCTTCAATTTTTAGAATAATATACTGAAATAAAAAGTAAGTAATTTGGCTTTTTTAATGAATAAAAGGTACAAATTAGCCTGCTACTTATTGCTAATTAAATCCTGCCAATTTCCACAAGATGATTTATTCTTGATCTAAATATTGCGCTGATTAACAATAATTATTTATTGAGATTACTAAATTGAGGATTTTATTATTTATTGAGGTTTAGAGCCTTTCACTTTTTACATCCAGAATCACAAAAAAGATTTATTTTCTCACAGCATTTCTCATTGGCCAAAAAAGAAAAAAAAACGTGTTGTTTTTATACTAATAAATATTAATTATTTGACTAACAATTATGAATTATTCATTCTTTAGTTTTTATGCTTTGTAAAGAACGGAGGTGATGCAGTTTTGAACGTTTGTTATTTATTGATCTTTATTTTAATTTTATATAGATTTTCTCTACCTTTTAAATTTAGTTGAGATTCAAGCTACAATAATAATTTCGTATTTTAGCATGTTTGTTATATTAAAATTTTTGAATTTTAAATTTATTCAAGTAACTGGATTAATAAAAGCTTTCTTTAAGATAAAAAAATGAAAGAAAATTAATGCGTTTTTTATATAAGAAATATTTTCTAGTCTAAGATGAAAAGTAATGCACAGATGAATTTCTGCTGGATAGTAAGTTCAAAAAAAATTTACTCTGTAGAGAAAAAACTCTTTACGGCATCGTTTCACATCCTCCGCATCAATGAAGTTCTGAAGCGGGAAACTGTTCTGCAATGATCGAAAATGATAGTATTTTGTAGGTGCAAAGTCGAAAGGATGCACCGATTTAGAGAACGCGTGCCGACAAAAATCCGATGTTTTTTCGGCTATTTGTACGGAGAATGGGATTATCACGTAAAAGACGACATTTTTGAATCTGAAAAGTGCTGGTCAAAAACATGCTTATTTTCCTCTCAATTTTTCTTAGAATAAATATTTAAGACTTGAGGTGGCGTAATCTCTTATCAGAATTTTTATCTTCAAATACCCCAATAATTTCAAAATGGACTTTTTGCAATTTAGTTATCATTTTTTTTCTCAAATTAATCTCTGACAAGGTTATAATTGTTTGCCTTTCAATAAGAGCAAATATAATATTTGTCTCGTAATCAGAATGTCACGAATTACTGTCTAAATTTAACGAACAGAGTATTCTGAATCTCGGCAAGAGTAAAGAAAAAATCTCAAAAGCTATCTCTAAAAACTGTAGAATTCAGATGAAATATCCTCAAATATTCTTCAAGTACGTGGACCTGAGACTCGTTGTTTCTTTTTCTGTGTAAAACATGACCCAACTATTGAAACTATTGTGAAAACGAGAAATGAGGGTGTTAGTGTAAATGTCACCCTCAATATTAAGTGTTGTTTAAAATCTTAGGAACGTTCCGAATTTCCCCATATTAATTTAAATAAATCGAACCGATCCTTAATATACACTTACAAAACATATGCCTTATATCTCGTGTTATTCATCTGAAGTAATTTATATCAGAAAATAAAGGGAGAATTTATGTGCAAAGACCCCTTCCCCAATTGTTTCATGCTCATAAATCACATAAATACTTGTATGTTATACTACACTGCGCAACCATGTTGGTCTAGTGTTAAAATCATGATTATGAAGACGGTGGACTTCAGGCTTGATATTTTCAAGAAATAATTTTACTATATACTTAATCTGACTTTCAATACCAAAGCCCTTCTCCCTGTGTGGCTCAAAAATATTTCAGAAAGGGGCTGACGATTCAGTTACCTGTGAGTCACTGATTAAAATTACGGAAAGCACCCAAAAATAACTCTCATGTTGCAACAAAAATGGAGCAAATCAATATAAAGCAATGCTATGTTGTTATTATCTCTGCTGATAATGTTTTGTTTAATCATAGGTGTTGTACTCTGTATCAATGATCGTTAAAATGAATCATAGTCAATTACATATTCATTGGTTGCGGAAAAAATAAAATACAATTTAGATACACAGATATCAATTGGTATCAATTAGATAATTCGGATAAAAAAGATATTATTCTCTGATGTAACTCAGACCCAGATTTTAAAAAGTATATATGTAAAAATTGTACATTCATCATCATGAAAGTGGAACAAATTTCGGAACAAAAAGGGAGGTAGAAAAATAAGCTCCTTAAAGAAATTATAAACTGCAACGAAGATACTTGCTGAATGCTGAAAAGAAAAAACAACAT
>JAPMOQ010048966.1:0-10805 GCA_026543055.1 Argiope trifasciata
GCACCAACACTAAAACTTTATGTTCATTGGAATCGCGTTAACAAATTCGCTCCTAAAATGCAATAGAGTAATCTTCAAGTGAACGAAAATGACATTCTTTGAATGAATAAGAAATAATCAATAACACTTGATCAGAAGCTTTATTTATTGGTTAAATAATTAATAAATCCTCAAACCAAGGTATTTATTGTATTTGTAAAACGGTGTATAAGTTGTTACTGATATAATCAGGCCAATTTTTCTCAAAATAATCAAAAGAAAGAAGAAAAAATCCAGTGAATCCTCTATGATCTTAGCAATCAACGGATGCTGTTAAATCTGATATCGCGCAGCTAAAGCAGACACAGATTCCAATGACTTTACAGGATTATTGTTTTGAATCTGTTAGTTCACCCAAATAAATAATAAACAGGGAAGAAAATTAAAAAAAAAAATCCTTTGCTACAATAATGGTTGAATTTCATAATTTTTCTTTTCAAATTTTATCTGTAACCTCAGGACATTCTGAACAATTATCACTTGCAACCTGTTCCCCAACCTCAAAATAAACGTTGACACAGGTTCTAAACTTCAATAACTGGACTTATTTCACTAATTAGTTTCCCAATTTTACATGCATAATTAAGGAATCAGAATATTATTCACGTATAATCTAACTTAGTAATCTATCATACAGGTACAATTTAAATTAGAAATTATTAGGTTGTTATGCAAGTAGAATTTTAAAATAGCAATTATTAGTATACTATGCACGTATAATTTAAATTAGTAATTTTAATTGGGTCATATATAATGTCACTCATAAAAGCTGATTTTCAATGTCATACTGACGCATTAACTGCCAATCATATTAATAGTGCACGGTCAATGGCCTTAATTACTTTACCAACACAAATGGTCAGTAGCGAACGTTTGAATTATATTTGATTGGGAAAGCACAGTTGATGTCTGAAGATGAATACATTTTTATTATAACAGCTGTTGAAGGCTTTTATCATGAACAGATCCACTCCAAATATGTCGAGAAATTTGACACATTAAATACTCTTCTTTAATTTATTTCGATCCCAATATTCTTAGTATTAATTTTCTGGCTTGCTTGAGAGTTTTTTTTTTATATATAGAATCAGGTTATCTGTATGGCGCAGAACTTTAAATAGGAAGCTATCATACTGATCTGGATTTTGGAAATATTTGATTATGTTAATATCCTTTCAATTATTTTCTTGGAACAAAAATTCACTATGATTGACATTTTTTGCATGAGAAATTTTTAGAAGAATATAACATTCAAAATAGCTCAAAATAGGTTGCTTAATTTTTTTGTTTTGCTTCTAACTAGTTGTTACTTGTTTGTAACTTTGTTTTGCTAGTCTTTCATAACTCATATGAAAGACTAGCTTTTACCCACCCCTTTTTACTCGTGGAAATTGTGATGTGTATGTATAAGACGGTTTCATCAATCCCGTTATTCCAATACCGTTTATGGCGTTTCAACTGATCTAAATGTAGTCTGTCGCTCCGCTTTCTTAATTCTGCTCGAGGATTCGACGCTCTGCTTCTAGTGACTCTCATAGCTCGAGTTTGATTACTTCTTTTCGAAAGATTAGACTGGTGTTTCAAAAAACTCAAATAATAACTAATTAATAAATTAAAACTGTCCTAAAAACAATGTACTTAAAACCATAAGCCTATACGAAAAATATATAGCATCAAAATAAAATTTAACCAATTTTAAAGTACACAACTAATCTTAAAACAATTTATTTACAGTTTGTACCTGAAATAAAACAAATATCAAATCAAGTCCACATTTCTTGAAAATCAAGTCAAATCCATGTTATTTATTGATCGAGATAGCTACAACAGTATTATACACATAATTTTTAAACTTTTAATTTAAATGAAAACCCATTTGTCAACAATCACACGTGAACTTTCAATGCCAGTTGGTGTAACGCCATGTATGACATGTAACGAATTTCTGATTAGAATTTTTTTTTCCTTTATTCTGTTTGCTTTTAATTTAAAAGTACTTCAGAATGAACCCGAAAGATCGATTAATCAATAACGTTTGATTTTAAATACATCAAACACTAAGAAAGTAAACAGAATTGTTTGAAAGAAATAGGTTGAAATCTTACTGAGCCTAACCTCATTTCTGTTGGGAGGAAAAAAACTGGAGCCTTACTCATCTTTGGATGGATTTGGAACCAGCCTTTTTGTTTTTTAATTAATAAAAAATCAAGCAATTAATGAACTGGAATAAAAAATAGCCTATGTTCTATTCCTGACTATAATCTATCTTTGTGCTAAATTTCATCCAATTCTGTTCAGTCGTTCTGGTATGAATGAGTAACATCCAAACTTTCTCATTTATAATATTAGTATAGATAAGTACTAGCTACATTTTAAAAATAATTAGCAAAATCAAAGAACCCATTCGCAATCTAACCATAGGATTGAGTTTGGTTTTCGTTTTTGTTTGAATTCACAATTGTATTGTATTGATAATGAACTTCTGTTTTAGGCGAAATCACTCAAATATGCCAGAGACTCTCAGTATTCAGGATCGCGATTGGACAGTTTGAACCAGCCGTCCACCGGCATGTCTCTGAGCCCGTTCTTTTCGCCATCAGGAAGTTTCATACAGCTGGAAACTATTGAAAGTGCCATTCCTTGTGGATCTCAGAAAAACATTCGACTTCTTTTCACATCTAAGGAAAACACTGAATTCGATTTGTATTATAAGGTATGCGCATACGTTTTAACTTAATTCAGGAATGTGAAATTTCCTGCTGAAAATTATGAAGTTCTTTAAACCTTCTAATAAATTTGCATCTTCTAATAAAATAATATCCTCTGATAAATATTTCAGATAATAAGGCAAGGAAACGTTATTCAGACTGGCACTAAAACAGTGAATTTCAATATTGAAAATGATGTTTCCAAAAATTACGAGAATGATGATGAACTGATTAACGACTCAGAAACCCAACTTGTTCCGGCACCTTCAGATAATGACTCTTCAGCTAATGATGAAGATTGTCAGAGTGCCAAGGATGTTAAGTAAGTAATAATGTGTCTGTAACAAATTATTACCTGTTCTTGTAAGTGGCTTAAATTATTCAATACTTGTTGTATTTGGCCAACAGCTAATTTGACTAGAATATACTTCGTATTTTAATTCTTATAAATATATCGATATTCATGATTCTCCAATAAATTATTTTTAATCATCAAACTGTGGTGATGTTAAAGCTCTGCTATTTTAATAAACTTGCATCTATTTTTTTAGTATGAAGTTAAATATTTAAACTTTATCTTAACTTGTTATTTGCAGCATATTCGATTGTAGTTATTAAATATGCTTCAAGAATAATCTCGAATGTAATAAATCTCAGAATATATTCAAATGATTTTTTTATAAGGAAGATCTATATCAGCATTAATTTATTCTCTTCCCATCCAATTGAGGTTTCCACGAATGAGTTCATCCGTTGTCTTGATTATTGATTTACGTCCCCCAGAATTGATAATCCATAATTAAAGATACAATTTCACTAATAATTATCATTCTGTGATATATAAATATCAATCTTGACAGTAAGAAAATGTTTCTTACGAAGAGTGCTGGTACAGGTGGTATAATCAAAAGTTCCAATATATTTAAATATTTTTGAAAAATTGTCATAAAATAAGTTTGGAATATTTCCTCGAACACTTTTTTCTTTAAAATATGTAATTCTTAAGAGTATTTTGATAGCTTATCATTCGACTTTACGATATTAAGAACAATTACATTCGTGATCTTATAATTCTTGAACAATATGATCGAGATTACATTCGCGCTCTAGAATTATTTGAACTCGACACATAAAAATAAAAGCTTTAAATTATGGCTAAAGTAATTTATTTAAAATAAAAAAGTAATTATGTATGATTTGCTTTTATATATTGTGTAATGGGATTCCAAAGGTAATTAGTCCCCATTATTTATTAATTTATTTCCGGTTTTCACTCAATCCTTTTATTATAAATAATTATTTGTTGTTAAATACATATTGTAAACATCAAGAATATAATTATAAGAATGCTATTAAAATTAGTCTTTCGACCTATTGTTCACTAATTATCTCTAAAAATTTCATAAATTTGAAGTCTGTGTAACAAATGCGTCCTTTTCAGATACATCCCACCCATCGGTGAAGTGAATATTCCTGTTGATGTTGACGCTAATTTGTCACCCTCTTTTACTCTACTCGTCTTCTACGTACGAGAGGACAGAGAAACAGTTGCAGATTCTCAGAAAATTGAAGTTCAAAAATGCTTTAAAAACGAGGTATAAATTCCAATTCTAAGATAGCTTCATTATATAAATAATAATATCTCCCTCATAAATAATCATCGTTCTAATAAATAAACAGAAACGCTTTATAAACTTGTGTTATTGAAAATACTCACAAAAAGCGAAATTCTTATCATCTCAACCGTATAAATTTAAAAATATTGCTTTTATCAAATTGGCAGTTTTAACAGTTGGTTTGCTTTATAACTATTCTTATTTAATTTTAACTGATATTTTCATATTAAATTTTAATATTTTTAGGTTTTTAAGTGACACCGCGTGATTGGTTAGTAATATTCTGCAATATTATGGGCAAAAATTGGGGTTGATATTGAAAAACAAACCAATAATATTTAATGAAATTATTTCTGTAGATAATAAAATTGAAACAGTTTGTTGCTTTCACATTTTGAGGTTTAAACAATTTGTTCTCTTCGTATTTTGAGGCTCCAAAACTTCAAGTGAAAACAATATCATATTCTTACATGACAAAAGGGAAAAATTGGCAATTTGTAGCCTTCTCAATTTTAGGCTTCAACAATTTGTTGTCTTCATACTTTGAGCTTCAATTATTTATTACCTTCAATTATTCAAAATCTCTTAACAAAAATAGAATCATGATATCACATGGTAAAAAAGAGAAATTAGTTAAGCTTTGAGCAAGTGTACATACGGATTAAATTCAGTTCAGATTTAATTTTTAAATTCGATAAATAAAAATACCATTGCCCGTATGCTTTATCGAAATTAAGAAAAGTGCACAATTTTTGATCGTGTTTATTAGATCGACTAAAATATTTCAAGCAAGAGTCAATTAAAATTTAAAAAAAAGACATATTTGTTAGAAAAAACCTTAATTTTGTTGTAATAAAACACAACTTTATGATTAATTTTATTTCGTTTATTTGAAATTTAAAATAAATCTTTTTAGATTTTATCTTATTTTTTCAGGAAAAGTATTGTTGTTATTATTTTAAATTTCATACTTAAGCATAAGCGTACAAGAAAGATTATTGTGGGATGCATTGTCATTTTATAATTCATTCTACAAATTTGATAAAGAGTAGAAAACTGTATTTTATACAGATGTTATAATGTATTTTTAAGTTAAAATACTGATAGCACTCAATTTAATCGTTTTGGTCTAATATTTCATATTTTCTTCTAGATTTGTTAAAATTTAGTTCTGCTAAACTAAGCATTTATTTTTAACCTCCTCCATTTCGTTCCAACATTTAGGTAGAGTTTCAGTTTGGCGATGAGGTGAAGCAGCCAGGCACAAAAACTAGTATAACAGTGAAATCCTCTCCAAATTCTCTCTGCGGTGTGAAAGTCGTCGACAAAAGTGTTTCGCTTCTCAACTCAAATGACCAGCTGACTAAAGAGAAAGTAAAATTACGAAATTATCCTTTTCTTTTCTAGGAATATTTTTAAATGCAGTGTGATATGAAACTAATATTTGACACATATATTTAAATTAAATTTACCCATTACTTTTTATATTATAGATTTTCCAAATCATTGATCATATGGACAGCGGCATCTACTACAGCAGTAATCCCTGCAATGAAAAGATACCACAACCAGGTAATATACAATATTCTAAAAGTTCAAGGCAGTTGATTTGTCAAATATTAAAAGTTCAAAATGATCCAAGTTGGATTCAAATATCAGATATTAAACATGCATGTAGTATTAAATAAACAGATTTAATCAACAAAAAAAATATTTTCATTTTCTCAGATATTTACTATTTAAATAGTAATAAGAAATAAAGTCAACCGGTATAGACACTAAATCTAGGGAGAAGAAAATGTTCCGCAATTCGAAGAAACCATTATTAAAATTATATTTTTCTTCCTTTTTATATGTTGAATGATAAAGTAAAAATGCATAAAATAGATGTGTCATATTTTATCCGAACTCCCCCAAATTATTATTTTTTAAATCGAAAATGTGTCTCTCTGTTCGTGTGTGCATCACATATCAAAATAGATAGCGGATAATGGGCAGTGTTGTTTCAATACTGGAGATCTACATGGTTTTTGAATTTTTCAAATTAAATTTTCCAAAATATTAATGCTTTGTTAATCAATAATATTTATCTGGGAATATGACAAATCAGAAACAGAAAAGCAAGATAAATATTATTCAATGATTTGATTTGCTGGTAAAAACACTCGATTCTGATTAAATTTTGGAAATAAATGCGGGAAATGCCAAATCAAAAATGAAAAAGCAGATTAAATATGATTCAGGAATTTGATTTGATGAAAAAATTCGACGATGACTGCAAATTGAACCCAATCATTCAGCAAAAAGTATTGAAAATATATAATCGCTTTCCTTTAGTATACTAAGAGGCTACGATCAAAATGTGGTGAATTTCACAAACTTTTGAGAAAAAATAAATTATTGAATGTTCCAACTGGCTCAAAAGAGGAATCGTTTAAAACTCTATCGACTGATTGTTCAACCAGTGACAAATTCAATGAGCATGATCTTTCTTTAGTTTTTGTACGGGTATATTAGTTTTTCAGCAGGTGTCACACAGCAGCATTTCTTTAGTCTCTTATTCCATTCATTTGACTGTAAAGTAATATAAATCAGAAGAAGGGTGGAACACACACATAGAAGCTTTAAACATATCCCGTTTTCATATCACGCAATCGATGTCATGCATTATCACTTTTTTTTATTCCAAGAAGTTTGAACTAATCGTACAATGCAAACACATTTTATGGATGTTTTATAAAGGATTTTGTATTTGAATGTATTTCAAGTATTTAAATATATCATTTTCAAAAATAATTCATGAATTATTTAATTTAAAATCCTAGTTTTAATTAATTTGTGTTATTATAATTGTGCCTGTTTTACTCAAAATATTTATAGCAACGATTAATTTGTGCATGAATAATGCTTTGATACATTATTTAAAACATAAAAATGCATAGTATTTCGAATAATAGTTATATGTTTTCGCTTAATATAGTCTGTTTTTTAAATATAGATTCTTCTAAACTTAAATGATTATATTAAAGTGAAAGTCATCAAGTTACATGTTTTTTATTGATTGAAACAAAAAAATATTTATCCAAAAGTTACTAACTTTGAAATACTTTTCTTTTTTCAGGCTTATATTCGACAAAGGCATCAAGTATAATACGTCCTCCCGGTCCTTGGGCTTCCTCATCATATGAAGATGCTTTATCGGCTTTCCGGGTAAAATTCATATTTCATTTTTAGAGAGCCTATACTTGATACACATTTTAACTTAACAATTACAATTATCATAGATTTTTTTCAGTTTAAATCCACAAAAAAACTTAGATTTCTCCTAAAATAAAATATTTTGTATCTTTGTATTGAATTTTTCTTTTGGAACTTTCATAATTATTAAAATTTACTCTTGCTAAAAATGCAAATTTATTAACAGCATTATAAAACCAATGAAAACTTAAAAGTCCATTTTTAACCATTTTTATAAAAAACTCATAATTTTAGAATTACGTTACAATTTTTACGATATATATATAACATCGTGTCTTAATTACAAAATTTTATGATATTATTCTGATAAATGATCATTGCATTTTATTCTGAAATTTACATTTTATCTTTTATTACAAAAGTTTAAAAACAACAACAACTTGTTTTAATGCAATATTACAGAAATTCTGTTTCAAAGCAACACGTTTATTTTGCACCGGGTCTCATAAATCTGAATTTTTGTCTGATAGATGATAAGTATTATACTTAACTCCCCTTCACTTTCTGCGAACTTCCACAACACAAGAACTTTAACTTGACTTTAACTCGAAATGGATTCACAACCATGTAAATCTAGGTGATATAAGGCTTATCGTTTGAATACCTCCGGTTTCAAAGTCAAGACACGACCATAAAGCGTCACCACTATTATGGGTAGAAGTAATTGAATCTTAAGTCAACACAAGTTCTATCATGTGTCCATGATTTTATAAAAGTTCTCGAAACGAATGTACTTAGTTCAGAAATACTCATTTTCTCATTATTTTTAATTCACACATTTCTATTACATCATTTTATTACTTTGAATGAACAATTCTTGTGTATATATAAATTTAAGGTTGTCTATCTAGGTGCATTTCCCGAAAAATGGGATTTTACATACGAGAAATTATTTTACTAACTTTTACAGGATTTTCTCTCTACTCCCATGCTTACAATGTCAATTATTGCCATATCTCGAATTTTTGTGGTACTAACACTGTTGATAAGCTACTGGTACATCAAACTTTTGAGATATGGCGCTATATGATATTACCAGAATACGAATACTTTCGAATCACGTTCTATAGCAATAAGTTGTTTGAACCAATCAACTTGTCGTACAAGTAAGATTGACGTATTTTGGGGCCAAATAAATGCCCAAAATATTCATGTGAATGCCAAAAAATATTCATATATAATGAGTATGGGATTCGTATCTAAATATTTTCTCCAAAAAACACGATTTTATTTTTTTTTTATTGCGTAAGTGAAATTTAGTTTCCTAAGTATTGTTATAGAGCATGGAACTATAGAATTCAGCTGAATTAGTTTCCACTGCAAGAAAACACATAACAAGGAAATACTATACTTCTCCTGATGGTATTGTTTGTGATTGTTGTTGTGAAGCTGAAATTCTGTTACAATCACAGTAGCTATTCCGATTCTTATTCTATTCTATATTGATATCAATTATTCCGATACAGGTTTTAACGAATAAATAACATTACATATCAAACCTGTTAACTAGAATAAGCATCTATCAATTACATATTGTTTTGTATGATGCATTTTAACAGCTTTAGCATTTCTAGGAAACCAAAGTAGAAAAAAAATGCATTCTTGTTTATACTTATTTCTAAAACAGTAAGCTTAATTTTTCAATCAATATGTCTTTTGCACCAATGATTAAAGTTTGTAGTTAATTTGAGAGAATTTTTTATTTTATTATTTACCAGCTGATACCCGGCGTGTTCCTGCAGCCGAAAAAAAATATTATTGAGTGCAATCAATCAATGATTTGGCAATGTTTTATCAAAAAAGGATGAAGGGTACTACCGTTATATAAAATACGAACAAACAAATATTCATTTTTATATAATAGATTTGTGTATTCTTTTAGAATTGTAAAATTTGGTGTTCTTCCAGAATGGTAATGAAAAGAATTATTTATTGTATCTCGTGACTCGTTTAATATTCTTTCAGAATCCTTAAATTTAGTTAAAAACTCTAAAATTTATATAAAAATTTAAAATATTCCAGGGTTGATCTCCCCAAAAATATATAATAATCTGTAATAAAATTATCTGTATAATCTGTAATAAAATTGTTACCTCTGAAGATAACTTGCATGGCATTTGTGTACTATAGCTGCAAAATATTAACCGTTAACTTGGATTTAACATTTCTTCAGTATCTCTTCGGCAATTTATTTTGAGAGTAACCCTTGGTAAATAGATGCGGTTAAGATTTGATTTCTTTTTACTTTTAGATGATCGTACTATTTCTATAACCATTCCGTAGGTGTAAGCAATAAGCTGACCAGGATTCATCGCAATCAGATGAACGGTTGAGGAAGGCATAAGAGACAAACATTCATTTTTAATGACATTATTTTACACCAGCGGGTGACCGAGCTCCGCTCAGAGAAAACAGGTATCGAAGCTAACTTGAAGATTTAAATTTTCAATTGTGATTTATCAAAACAATACATGCCATAAGAAAATTTGTGAAACCATGGGTGAAAAGATAACCGGTTAAAGTGCACCATTGTAAACTATTCTAAACAAAGTTAGAGTTTGGAAAGGGAACTAGTCTATACAAAGGTAAAGATTGAAGTGTGTTGAAGTTCAATATTTTTGACAAATTTATTTAGAAAAACCAAACATATATACATGCATAAGAAACATAATATAAACCTATAACAGCATAAACATAAAACTTTATTAGTTCGCCATAATGGCTACTTAAATTTTCAAGCGGTAACGTGCTGCCATATATAGCCAATATGGCGAACTAATAAAGTTTGAAAATATCCTATCTGTAACTCCAAAATGCTCAACCGTAGCGCTTCAAAACTGGCGCCAATCGATTTCTCGTGGCCAAAAACCCCAGACCCCCAAGTTTACCGGAGTTTATTAATTCTGGGCCAATTTTCGACTTGACAACCATTCCTCGTATTATAGTATTAGATTAATGGTTTATTTCAACTAAAAGACACGATGAAAGTGATTACCTATTCACAGCTATACATAAACAAAATACATGTTTTTGCTGCTGGCTTCCTTTTTATAGATATTTCGCCCAATGATTATTCATTTTGTTTGAATATATATGTGCATTCAAAGATGTATTTTATAAATGAATTTTTCAATTATGGAAACGCAATAAAAATTCTTTTAGGATGCTGGATATTTGGTAATCA
>JAPMOQ010048968.1:0-47598 GCA_026543055.1 Argiope trifasciata
AATACAAAATCAATTTTAACTAAGTTTCATAGCCATGCGTTTGATAATCATTGGAAATTTTAATATAATGACTAATTCCCTAACTAAATGTTGAAAATGTTATATTAGTATATATTTACATATTTTATGACTCTCGGGTAATTTGTCTGGGGATTTTATTTTTTACCTTCTTGATAAATTATTTATTATTCAGGTCAGATAAGTCAAAATTCCTCTTAAAGAACAGAGTCCCCAATCAAGTTAACAAGATAATATGGTGACTTAGCAGGAGGATCTTGAATTTAATATTTACACACCTGAAAGCTCAATTTATGGACCGGAATCACTTCAAAATATGTTTTTTTGTATATTTTAAGACTACATATATTGGAGAGTTGAATAGTGCATTCTTCTTTCTAGAAAATATTTTTATACAGATTTTTATCGACGCAAAAAAACTGAGAAAAAAAGAGATAGAGAAACTAAGTTTAAAAAAAAACTATTTCTGGGGTATTTCTAAAGAATGTTTTAAAAATAAATTTCAATTAAATTACAGTTAATTTCTTTTCATTACTTAATATAAAAAGTAAAATGCATAAAATCTAAGGAGGAAGGAAAGATATATTCCTCATTCCAATTTTGCACCACAGCCTAACGCCTTGCAAGTTTATTGAATCATGATCAGAGTCATCCCTGTCTGAGGAGTAGTCAGAAAAACCTATATCACTATCGCTATCAAAACTACATGCATTTTCAGAACCTATTAAGTCATTACTAATATATTCTCTGTCAATCGCTGAACTTTTTCTTGCAGATATTTCTGTAAGAGGAAAGTGGCAAAAAGTGAAGTTTGAGCGGTAACACCATGTGCTTTCAAATGCCGTAATTAAATAGACAACTAGCGACATTTGTTGACCATAACTAATTGTCTAATAATGTATACAATTTATTTGAATGATTACAGGGGAAAAAGGGAATGCGCTCCTCAATAAAGGAAGAAAAACACGGAAATCATGGAATGAACAGATTGTGCCGCATTCGAATTGCTCATGGAAAACGCGTGGTGAGCAGATATTGCTGCAATTCAGTTGCCTGTGGAAATTGCGGGATGAACAGCCAGAGGGTAAAAGGTGAAATAAGAAATTATTTGTTAGAAAAAATGCGATGTAAATCTTTGCTTCGATTTAAAAATTTTAGCTAAAGAAAACAAAGCATTCGTGCATTTTTTATATATGTGCTTTAACTGATTGAAAGGGTCATCATGATTGTGGGAGAGGAGCACCATATAAAACAGAATCCTTAAAAAAATATTCAAGAAATTTCGTAATAAAATCATTATAACAGTAAGTGACGGTGTTATTATCAAGTTTGCAATGCCATTACTCTTTTAATAAAATGAGATTAGCACTGTGAACTTATTTGCCCACTTTTCCACTTCAGATCGATTTGGTTGTTTAAAGTCAAAATATCCGGGAAACCAAGCTTCTCTCAGCAGTTTCATTTTCTTTGTAAAATTTCCATTGAAAATATTTGGATGCGTATCAAACACTGATTAGATTATGAATATTTTTCAATTTTACTTATTTAAGAACTGATCATTTACATAGAATTAATTTGCATGCACTTAGTTTAAAACGACTTTCGGAACAATCTGATATATTAAAACATTCATTATACAATTTATCTATCATTTATTTTTGAACTCGTGCTCAGCTTGAATCTTTTTCGAGATGGAGCAATATAATATGGGAGCAGAAAGAAAAAGTCTAATAATTAGTAATGAAAAATGTTTTTGTGTGTAAAATTGTGTTTTTTCTGGTAAGGCACCTACACAGATAAATTTAAAAAGCAAAAATATCAAATATAAATACATAAGTAAAAATATGAAGCAAAAAGCGCAACCCGAATAAAGGACACGCATTGCACACCTCATTCAAATTGTTCTGTCCACTATGCAGCACTGTACATACTTTGAAGCAGATGTTGTCCATACTTATTCTAATAATTAGTTTAAAAAAAGTAAAATTATGTTTTTTTCTGGAAAAATATCTATAAAGATAAATTTAAAAAGCAAAATTTTATCAAAATTTAAAAATTTCACCTAAATCTTAAATGTTATTTCTGAGGTTCACGGAAGAAATAAATTTTTATGAATACAAATATTGCTCGTTTAAAGTCGTGAGATATTAAAATTAGAATTTTACATCCCATATCAAATATTACATTTATAAGACACTGTATTTGAATAGGTCAGATGTCATCCTCCACACTTTATCATTTCCAGTCAGCAATGCAGAAATAACGAGGATAAAATACATTTAAATATAATTTTAAAAAATATATGAGTTGCTCCCTATTGGAACTCATCTCAGTAGAAAAAATATTCATTGTGTCTCCATTTTCTTTATCAGATAGTAAACACTTTTTTATTTTAATTCTCATTTTAGCATAAAATTGTTTGTACCCCATCAAACTTAAATATTTGTTGCGATGATTTTTCTTATTTCTGTTAATTTGCTTAAACTTTAGGCCGAAAATTCTACTTTTCGTTTAAATAAAGCGTTTCGTTCTTTTTAATTGGGATAAGTTAACCAATCCAGTATTCTTCCTCATTATTATCCAATTGAATCTCTTTCTTTCATTTCCCAGGTTTCAGCTAATTAGGAGTCACTGATAATATAATATTAATTAATTTTTTAAAACTCTATGTAAAAGACGAAAAAAGATGGTGGAAATTTGCTTTTGTTGCAAATTAATTTAATTGTTGCCTGTTTTTTTTCTTAAAGTTCGTTGTAAACAGTTTAAAAGATTTTGTAACTAGGATAAATCTGCTTTCAAGTTGTTAATTGAAGTGTGAAATTATAGTAACTTTGCAAGGATTTTAAGGATAAATGAAGACATTAATTAGTTAGCAAGGACAAATATAGAAAGGATTATAATTACTTTCTTTAAATTAATGATGCTAAATTTTGCTTTTCCGCTTAAGAAAGGGGAATGCAAACAAAGATAGATTTTATTGGTATCATTAATAAAATATCAATAAACTACATACGGATAAATGAAGGCATTAATATTATGCATATTTATAAAATGAATAAAAAAAATTTTATGTCTTATAAAGAGAAATTCTATGTTGAAGTGTTTGTTAATTGCAATATCTTTATTAATTTAAAAAATTTGCTAAAAAGATATTGCTTTATTTTTATAGTGCTGCATTGAATAATTTTTTTAATTCAAGGGGAGCTAAAAATTTTATAAAGAACACATTAAGAAACAAAAATATCACTTCTGTAATTGATATTTATGAAGTTGTTATTTTATATCTAAAGAAGTCTGATACTTTATTAAAAATCAATTTTATTTTTGACGTAAACTAAATTTTAATTTAAATATTTTTAAAAACTTAATCTACGGAAAATGACTTTATTATAATTATTGTAATATAATATCATTCATATTTTAATGTGAAATAATTAACAAACGAATATAACTTTTGAATAAGAAAAAGATTGATAATATGACCCTAATTATCGGATCACATTTTAATTATGATCAAAAAATTATATCAGAATATAATTATAAAAATAAGTTTTTTAATTTATATTAAGTATTCATTAAATTAAACATTTAATTAAATAAGCTATGAAACGAACATTTCATACATCATCCAAATCATTCCATTATGGAATTTTGTCCCAAATTCTATAAAAAAAGTTATATACAAAATTTACAAGTTGTATTTATTTCATTTTAAGTTGTTTAGTTCAAAAGTTAACAGATTAGTAGATTATTTTTGAAATGTTTTCATTCGGTGCAACGTGAGATTTAATTTTGACATTTGCATGCTGTTTCGCATGATTGTTGAGGCCTATTCCAAGGCGAATAAAACCAATTAGTCAGTCGCTTCACTGATTCTCTTAATTGCTTAATTTAAGGAGATTTCTGAACAGATTCTGACTGATGATGGAGAAATCAGATTAGATCCAGGATTTTATCTGTTTACTCGTATTAAAAGGAATCATTGAAACCTGGCAGGAATACTAACCAAAATTATCGAAAGTCAAGACAGAGCGATTCTGACAACAGTGGATGAATGCATTCAGCAGAGTCCTAAATTTATCATCAAGAGACCAAGGTTCAATACATAAAGTTTGGATTATTTCGAGATATGAAAACATTCCGCGTTGATAATGCATTTAATATAATTTTATAGTAAATATATCAAAGAGATATTTTTGGATATTGAGTGTATTTAGAGATCCTTGCATTATTTAAAATAAAAATGATAATGCTTAAAATTAAAGTAATAATTCTACAAAGTATTTTATGAATTTTATGGATTACATTCACTAAGAATGAATGTAACTTATAAAATAAAAGGTAAAAAATTATAATCAATAAAAATGTCTAATAAAGAAATAATAATACATTTTTATGTACTTCCACTTATGAACAGAATCAAAAGTGTAGTTTCAAAGAGAAACTACACTGCTACTAATTACTAATAAATGAATAATATTGACGATATTAATTATTTGACAACGGATTTTTCCTTTTCATTACTGAATTAACAAAAGTGAAATTTCATGAAACATTTTTAGTTTATAGAAAAATACGATTCAACTTTGAAAATGTAATCTTTAATCATAGGTTTTAATTGTTCAATAGGAAATCTCGGCTGGTAAATTTAATCAATAAATGTGAAAAAAATTGAAATTTGAAAAAACAAATTGAAAACTAGTATAATAATTTTTGAAAATTGAAGTTAAATACACTTGCTTGTAAAATATTTCTTTAATAAAATTGAATCAGAAATCAAACGTTGCCCTATACTGGTGATATTAATACTTTCTAAGCATAATCTAATCCTTTTGCTGTATAGTAAACATAGTAATATTTCTTGACACTCATGTATTAAATGAAAATAAACAAACACAATAAGTCTACAAATATTTCTGTAACAACTTTTCCACTTTGAGTTTCTTGTGAAGCAAACTACAAATTGCTTGAATCCTAATTAAAAAGGAATTGTATAAATAGCATCTGTCCTGCTTTCTATATATCAAGACTTTTCCGTCACTTATTTGAGAAGTTTATAAGTAATTCCTCTTTTTCATAGGAAGTCGTATCCATAAATATTATAACATTTTTGTAGATCATTACAACAGAAATCATAACAGAAAATGTGAATTTTTGGGAAGTAGAGTTTTATATCTTGAACTATAACCAAATTTATCAGTCCGGAGTAAATCACTGTATTCAAAATATAATTTGCTATCTGGATTAAATATGTGTTCACTTCGAATGTAATCATTAGCATTTTGCTAAATGATTCATATCTAAGGAAAATAAATATCATGTTGCAATGGAATTTTGAGACATTATTATATTTTTAAAAGTTCATAAATCTAGTTTATACATTAAAATTGATCGAATATGATGCTTTTTCATATTGATGAGGTGTAGAAGTGTGGAGAGAGGTATATTTATTTAAATATTTAACAGGATAGTTGTTTTTTAGATGAGCTTATGCTTGAAATATAATACAATGCAAATTTGCACACATTCATGAAATATAAAGAAGCTGCTGCTGCGATTTATGACATTTAGACCAGCCCTCGGACTGCATGCCGAGTTTGTCTAGTAGTTTCTAAACACCCAAGGGCAAAGTGCCTACTCATACGAAAATAACACACACTCGCTTTCACAACCCCGTTTTACAGGGAGGGGGAATCTTTCACATGCTTTACAGATTGAAAATACGGCAAAGAACAACCATGCCTGAACCAGGACTCAAATCTTGTGAGCCCAGATCACAGTAAAGGCGTCCTACAGCTAGAAAATACAATATATAAATTATACAAATGATTATTTTCAATATAAAATTGATATATTATATAAAAAGACATAAAGAAGATTTTTAAAAATAATAAAACAACAGTTCCATGCCACATCCTACTTTGCATTTCTTTTTTCCTTTTACCATTTGAAAGGAAAAAGTAAAGAGATTTTCAGAATCTTTCATTTCTTTGTCTGCCACTATTAATCTCCTTGTTTTCAGGAGATAAGTTTGCGGAAAAAATATAAGTGAATAATTCGTATGATAAGATTCAAATTTATTGTGCAATGATTTTGCCTTTTTGTTCAGTTTTCTATCGAACACGAAGAAATACTCCCTCGACTCTGATAGACTGATCTAGGGTGCCAATAATTTTTATTTTAAGCACCAATGAAGGAATATAGGCCACATTATGAATTTTTCGGCAACATTATAGGAATTTTTCTGTTACTTTCTAACAATTTGACATTTTAAAATTTGAATGTAAAAATGTTTAAAATATAATTAAGACAGGATTGTAATTTAATACCAGCTGGTATCCAGGGCGTTGCTGCCGCAGAAGAAATAATCTTGGAAATGCCGTTTGGAATTTGAAATAGTTATCTTGTTTAATTAAGAATGATATTTGCTTTCTTATCGACAGTGAAAACCTTAATTGGAATTCAAGGTATATAAAGTAGAAACATAAATAGTATTCACTCTATTTTTATTATTCTATTCTACAAACAAATATTTATTTTTTTGCATTAAATTTGTCTATTCTTTTAGGATTGTAAAGATTGGTGTTGTTTGAGAATGATGATAAAAGAAACTATTGTATCTCGTGATTCGTTCAATATTTGTTCAGTATTCTCAAATTCATTAATCGATAACGCAATTAAAATATTTTATTTTAAAATTGATTAAACATAGAAATATATTTATAAAATGAAATCTTTCATATAGTTGAAAAGACAATTTTTTGAAATTTAAGATAGTGCAAAATTATTTGTAATCTAATATTTTCGTAAGTTAATGCAAAAAAAGCAAAAATTTTATAAATGTTTAGCTAAAATTTCAAACTTATGGAATTGGTTTCCCTAAAACTTTCACACATTATTGCCTCTATTCCATCTAATAAAACTATTTCATCAGAGAAAGATTTACATTGCATTTACGTACAATAGCCACGAAATATTAAATTTTAGCTTAAATTTAGCATTTTTATTGAATCTTTTGAGTCTTCTTGGCGAGTTATTCAGTGGTTAAACTGTGATTAATAGATTCGATAGATAGATCCAAAAATACCTTTTATATATTAGATAATTTTAATATACCTATAACCATTCCGTAAATGCAAGTAATAAGTAGTCAAAGTTTTATTGAAATTGGATAAGCTGTACGGCAGCGCTTAAGAAAAATACATACATGCATGCAATCATTCATTTATATATATTTAGATTTCAATGATGGCAAATATGGTTCACTCTTTCGTTATGTATATCTTTGTTCATCCATCTAGAATAAATGAGTATTATTATAATAAATACTTATTAGTATTTTATGTAAAGAGTCATGAACCTATTTGTATTATGTAAAGAGTCATAATCGTATTTGTGTTATTATTTAAACATTCATCATTTTCACTCTAAAACATTTCAGATAATTTCACACATTTTAGACAGTTTATAGTAATGGATTTGCCTAAATAGTAGAATCTACTTTTCAGTTGATTTCAAAATAGCATTTTGATTTTATTAAATACCTAAAAGAATTCTTAAAAGACATGTCTCTTGTAAAATAATAGCATTACTAGAACTTTGTAAATCATGAATGAAGTTCAGAATAATCATTCCAATGAAAAAAAAGTAGAAGCAATTTATTTCAACCTCTGCATTTATTTCCGCTCTTGAAATTGAATTTGATCCACCGATGAACAACAAAAAATAAAGTTGAAAAGTTTCAGAAATATGCAAACCTCATCTCTCTTTTTGAGTAAAACGAATTCATTTTGAAGAGCAGCTTGAAATGCGATTTTCCCACTTCATTTACGTGAATTTAAAATCAGCGGAAAAAGTTGCCTTTTTTCTGAAGTTGGATCAATAATTGATTTATTTTTCAAAAGCGATGCACCATGAACACATCTCAGATGATAGCTCAGGGTGGAAATTGGATATCTTGCATAGAGTAAAATCATGCAAACATTCTACGTTGTCAAACATCGAAAAAAGCTCTGAAAAATGGAAATCATTTGAATGTAAGAAAGGCTTAATATTTTGCTATCTTATAATATATTATAAAATAGCAATATAATATAACAAATTACTTATAATATATAATATATTTTATAATTAATAATAATTATAATATATTTTATAATAATGAATATGAATATTAGCCAAAATGTATTTAAATCTTACATATCAATATTAAATTCTTATTTTCAAATTAGCGAATGGCCTTTTACCCAGAAATCTCGAAAATGAAGCTAAGAATATAAAAACAGAAAGTTTTAAATTTTAATTGGTTAATTTGTTTTGATTCACATTCCACTATTTTTATAGATTTAATATCAAATATCAGGCAATGTTGCACATTGTTTAAGAGCTAACAATTACAGAATTAAATCTAAATTTTTGCGTCGTTCCTTATGGCATCTGCCACTGACAAGCACGCTGTTACGAAGATAGCGATTTAAGCCGATAGTGTGCGTCTTTTGTTTTTGTAGCGACAACTACAGCCAAGAGTACGACTTTGCCATTCTCACATCACACATTCGCTTGCACAACCTTTTCCTACAGGAAGGCACATTCTCATATCTTACAGACAGAACAGAGGAAAAAAACCATACCCGAACCGAGACTTGAACCCAGATTACTGGGAAGACGTGCTATCCCTACGCTGGGATGCAAACAAAAAAGTTTGAAAATACTAAATTGAAAATTATTAGAATTAATTTTTAACAATTATTATTATTATTATTCATGTACGTTGTATTTGTCATAATTTTCAACATTTTATTATGATAGCTTATTTATAATTAAGCACAAAATGTAAGAAGAATTGCACTTTGTATAATTATGTTTATTCAATTATAATTTTACACTACAAGACATCATCAATTTCAAGAATATTGTAGAATTTTTTGATGCCCTAAATAATTCAAGAAGTGTCCTAATTTATGTTGCCTCACTGTGTTTAATATTGTACAGCCAGTTTGATATTATAATTTCCAGGTAATATATCCTTCTTCACAATATTATGCAATATTCTGCGATATTATATCATTAAATATTCAGCATTATACCATACAATATTACAAATGTTTAACATGATATGGTATTGTACAATGCAAGCGTTCTACTAGGGTCGTTTGCATTGTTATGTATTAGCATATAATGTTAAAGACATTATTATAATTTCGATTGACGCAGTCAGGTATAATTAAAATGGATTCCTACAAAAGGAATGTACTATTTTAGGGTATACAACAGATTCCTATAGATGATCTAGTGTTTTTTTTTAGCGTTTGGCTTTAAGACAATGCGTTTTTATTGGGAAAAAGAAAAATAGCTATTGTCCAGAAATATTAATCCCGTCACAAACAGAATGAAAAGATAAACTGTCGTAAGTTTGAAATGCATTTTAAATTAAAATACTGTAAATATTTTTTTTAAAAAAATATTACAGTTTTTCGAAGTTAAAATTTTTGGAATAATCTGTAGAAATCTAAAACTGTTCACAAGTTTGAAATTTTCATTAATGCTGAAAAAAAGAGGTTTTTAAATTTGATTGAAATTTGAAATTAGACAATCTTAAATTTAGCTCCAATTCTATAAATTAATCAATAATTGATTAAAAAATATGTTCTTTAGAGGCTCTTTCGGTGATTAATTTTGGCACAGTTAATTTTAGAAGAAATATCCGGATTGGCCCAGTAATGAATTGAAATGCGGTATATGAAATTGCTATGGAATAACAATTCTTAGACACGCGGAACAGAATATCGTCTCTACACGAATTGATATTTTCTTATTAACTATTTTTTAATTAACCAAAATATTCTCTAACTATTTGTGCATCATATAGATTTCTAAATAAGAAGATATTGTATTCAAATATTATTATCATTAATGAAAAAATTACTAGAATACTACATTTTAGAATATGTTATAAATAATGAGTCAGAAAATACTAATCATTTTATCTCAGCTTATATGCATTGCCTAATATTCGTTTTTTCGATGTAAATTTTTTTTATATATATCTTAAAAATACTCTAATATATAACCAATGTTCTTGATTACATTATTTTGAATTTTATTATTCTTTAAGAACATTTTATTTAATTTTATGGGGAATATTATTTTTGTAAAATATAATATGTTACCTTTCCTAATTTGTATTTTGTATTTCATTTTATTTTTACTTCAGTTGTTTTATCAATTTAAATTACTTCACCTTTAAATAAATTAAGAAAGAAAATAAAAGAAGAGAAAGAAAAAAGTAAAATATTGAGCATATTTTAATAGCAAATTAATCCTACTTTCACGAGATAAAGGATGACCAAAAGCACAATTACCTTTTAACAGAAAAAAAATATTTTTCCAATGATAACTTATTCTTCTTCTATAAGAAAGTTTCACGATTTTTTTGCCTTCCTCACAGTTTGTGTTAATGTTTCATTGTTTTTTCTTACTTGAATATGAAACCATTCATCAAACTACTTCGTTCATAATTTTCATTAATATTGTAAGCTGAATTTAAATTCTTTCAAAGCACTAATTTAATTAATTTTCAAAGTATTAATTTCTTACAAAGTACTAATTTCTAAGTTCAAAGTATTAACTTAATAATTAAAGATTTTCTTTAATTATTATTTTTTTTCCAAATTCGTTTTGTAACTTTCAGAAGCATTTCAATATTCCATTCGAGTTTACTTTATTAAATCGACATTCATGGCTGCTTTTTCAAATCATGCCAATAAATTATTCATGTATTAAGCAAATATATATTAAGCTAATTTCTTCTTTGTTTACCTCACAGATTTTCAAGCTTTCTAGTTCATAAGTCTTTATTCAATATCTAAATAGAAATTTTATCTCTTACACTTTATACATGTTACACTTTATACAAATTTGTTTATTTATATTCATAATTAAGTCACTTAGAAAATAAAAAAAAATTGACTTACTCAAACATGTATTTTCACAGAATAATTAATGAATAAGTTTAAATTTTTCAACAACATTAATTGGACTCTTACTAGACTGTTACGAATTTCCCAAAATTAGATGTTTTTTCTACACACATGTAGAAAATATTAATCTTTCACCTAATAAAAATAAAATATTTTTGATTTTAAAGTAAATCGTCGGAATATGTTAATTAAAAACTGTTCTATATTTTAATCTTCAACAATTAATAAAATCATTACAGATGTATTGGCTCATTTATGAGTTTGCAAAGTATTTTTTAAAAAACGTAAACTGTTTATGGATTAAATAACGAGTATAACCAATCTAAAAATATGTTCACAAGAAATAACATTGCCTTTAACTCAGTAATCAGAAATGTTGACCTGTTTGTGAACAAGAAATATTTAATGAATGTTCCAGGATCATTAATTTAAATATAATTTTTAGTCTATTATATGAAGATAAGCATCATCTGTCTTAAAATAAAAAATAAAACCTAAATTTAAATGTGATTATTTTCTAAGAAATGAGAAAAAGAAATTTCATTTCTCAGGAATTTGATAGTTATGATGAAGTTATTTCTGAAATTCTAGATATTCACGATGTTTTTATTAAGACAAACCAACATTTTGGCTATTCTCAGAAGTCATTAATCGAAAAACACCTGCAACCCCATTTTTAATTGTGTTTTTTAGCAGTGCAAAGCAGTATAATTAATGTTGAATAGGCGTAGGCTTGAAATTCAATCTTTTATTCGATTTTTGCTTCACATTTCCTGGAAACTTATTACAGCTTTATTGCTGCCTTCTATTCAAAAACTGCACCTAATTGTTAGTTTCTTAGAATATACATTTTTGGCGAACATTTAATTAAAGTTAAATACAATTTATTTTCAGCTCATAATGGCAAAGTTTATTGTGCCTTTTTGAAAAACGAGTTGTCATTTAAAATTTAGATTCGTTACGATTTTGGAGACTCTGCTTGCGTAGTAAAAGTTTTCATAAAAATTTAAATTTTATTTATTTTTATTGTGTTGCTTTATTAATTTAATTTTTCACTTTTTATGAAAGCAGATTTAATAAATTTGAGTTTGTCATTTTGTCATTTTCCTTTAAAGAACAACTTAATTAAGCTTAATGGCTGGGCGTAAAATAGTATAATATATAATTTCAGAAATTTATTAATAAAGAAAAGATAAATGAGTACTTTAGATTTATTTATAAGCATTTGAATCAATATGCACAATTTTTTAATGAAATCGTTTGTGTTTGATTAAATGTATTTGCTTGAATTCATAAAATATTTAACTACTAATATATTGATTTAATAATAAATTTCGTAAAAAATAATTTTGGTAATGAAAATATTGTATTTTTTTCTTATGAATTATATTCTCTTTTATAGCTGATACTTATTTCAGTTATGACCATTTCCACTTTTGAGCGCAATAAAAAATATTACTTCTTTAATTGGCGAATATTTATTTATTTTGGATCGATAGAATATGTGTAACTGTATTCAGTACATTTTTACTTAAGAATGCTCCAAATACATACAAATTATCTAACACATTATAGTTAATAACTATTTTTTACATAAATAGAATATTGTTTTTTCTCTTCATATGCAACTCTTTAATCATTTAAATTATAGTAATGCTAAAAGGCCTCGATATATGATTACTCCAACTAAAGACCTGTCAATGAGGAAATAACTTGATCATAAATGAGTATCTATTTCAATCTATTCTATAAAATCTATTTTATATCATACATAAAAATAATAGCATGAAAACCAAATATTAGTATTAAAATTTCTTTTATACAAAGGAACTGGAAAAGAATTCAATTAATATTAAACTGTATATATATAAATACTAGTTATTAACCATTTAAGGAATCCGACTAGGTTCGAAGAAAATTTTTTGAAAAATTGGATTTGTTAAAAACAATTTAAGATTATGGTTTTAAAATATATTGTAAATTATTATACAAAATACTATAAATACAACAAAATTATTTGAAAATATATCTTGAGAAATAGGAAAATGTGTTGTAAATTTTAGTGAAGTTTAATCAAAATGGTTAATACTCTACGCAAAATTATAATGCAACAATCATTTTTTGTGCACAAGTTATAGAATATTACGACAAATGAAATGAACCAAATTATAAAAATAATTTTGAGATTCAAATAAATTATGGCTAAACATATATGTATATATATGCATTTGTCCATAAATTCATAACTTAATTTTTCTAAAAACACATATAAATAAAAAAGTATTTCACCAACAATAAAACTTTTAGTCGATTTCAATCCCCATATTATATAAAACACACGAGGAAATTTTTATGTTAATATCTCCTTAGTGTTTGAGATATCACGTTAACGATATAGAATTATTATGAGTTAAGAATTATTATTAGAATTATTATGAATGAATTATTATGAATTAAGAATTATAGAATTATTATAAAAATTAAGGTTTTGGGAAAATTGAAGACAAATTTTAGCTGAAACAATATTTGACCCTGGATGAAAGGCCAGGCCTTCCTTTTCCTAGAAACGTTGAACTATTTTGGAAAGAGGAAAGTCGAAATTACATGAAATAACGATAAAAAAAAATCGTCAATGTGATCGATGCCCAGTGTTTTTAACTTGCCTTAACTCACTAAAACAAAATTCACAAAATTCTGCACACATAGTGAGTGAGTCTAAAATCATTGGACACACTTTGTAGGATGATTGAGCTCACTATAATAAACAATTATTATATAGGAATATATGGCCGAAAGTGACACCTTGAACAACAAACACACACACACACACAAAAGAAAAGGTGAATTGGAAAACATTATTTATTTTGATAAATTTTTTCATTTTTCATTTCTTTTTTCAAAACATCACTAAATGATTTTTCACAGCAATTTATATAGAAAATTCTCTATATTGTGGTCACGTACAGTAACACTTGGTAGAGTCGGTGAAGTGATTGGCGAACAGATTCAAATAAGTCGGGTATTTCACTCACGTATGCAAAAACACAGGATAGTTCAGTAATAATGCTCGAAGTTCAATGAAGTCTACTGGGGGTCTAGTAAATGAGAGCTTTCAAATGTTCCCATAGGAAAAATTTGAGACTCAATAAATCTGGCGATCGTGGTGGCCATCGTGCTGGTCCACCACGACCAAGAATTTCAAACAGTTTTTTCTGGATCATGCATTTATTTTCACCCCAAATGCAGCAATTTTCAGTAATTGTTTTGAAATATTCAGTACGGAAGTACTGGTCAAGTTTCCTGTTAATGAAAGTTTTATGATTCTGTTAATGAGCAATTTTGTTTTTTGTTTGTGAATTCAGCTCGTCATTGCCGTTCACATACCGCCTGTATAATTATAGTTTGTTATAGTGAGCCCCACAGCCCCCTCAATGTTTGTCCCATGATTTTAGACATCCTGTATGCACCAGATTACGCGAATATGCATCTTAAAGATATTTCTTAATCTTTATTTAAGTAAACAAAATTTCTTTTTTTTTCTTTGACATCATCAATAATTTCATAGTACAAAGGGAATGTTAGCCTATATATAAAAACAGCTGTACAGAAAAAACGCAAATATATTTTATTGTACTTCACCCTGGTGTCACAGAAATTATTTATTTCATAAATTTATAAATATTATTTTTTTCTTGAAAGGAACCTTTTAATTGCACTTCTTGACGGAATAAGAGATTGGAGTTTTTATATAATAGACTTTAAAGCAATGTAAAAAATGTAAGCAGGCAGTACTATCTAAAAATTCAAAAAAAGATGTATTTCTTTGATGGCAATTTCTGCGCATAATATGCAATAATCATATTAGACTGTATAATATTTCTTACTTTCTTCAGGTATATTTTACGTCAATAATTTTCATCGGAGGCATGCGATTCAAATATTTTTTATACTTATTATAAATATTTTGCCTTTTAAATTTTTCACTTTTCTTTTCTTTTGATTTATTTATTTCAGAGTGTTTTGTAGATATGAATAAATTATTACAATACACAAAATAAATAAATAACATATTAATAATTAAATTTCATCAAGTTAAAAAATGCATATTAAATTAAGTTAAATTTGAACATTAGCAGAAAATCATTATATAAGAACTATAATTAGGAAAAAAAAACTTAATTCCACAAAAGGCTTACATAAGATTATTCAATTTGATTATGATAACTGAAATAAAACTTTTGAGATTTATTATTATTTAAAGCAATTGATTTTATGGAATAAAAACTTTATAGGAAATGAACTTGAAATTTCTTTGTAACAAAGAAATAAATAAATAAGGGTCAGAATTAAATAAGAAAATAAAAACCACATTCTTTTAAAATTAAATGATGATTTAAGTGGAAAATACTGAATTTCTCATCACAAACTTTACTAAATTCCGAGTATCATATTTCTTTTCAGTTGCTTTAGAAAGCCCTTGAAACTCTCTTTTATTATCTTCGGAAGCAAAATGAATGGTAGTAAATTTTTGTTATTGCTTAATATATTGAAACAAAGTACAGTGATATTGAAGTATCTCAGAATTTTCTCAATTCCTAATCACACACTACTCTAATTCTGCAGCTATTGGTATGGGAAATAAAAATAGTTTCAAACAATTGAGAACTATCTTACTTAAAAAGATACTTCAACATGAAGTTAGTTTATCACTTTCAAGGGGGCCATTCCTGCTTTCTTACTTAAAATAAAATCTTTTATTATTATTAATAGTTTATTTGAAACCAATAGGAGTTAATTACTTTGTAAGTTATGAAGAGAGGGGTGGGTATTTTCATCCGATTATTCTTACAAATTGTCACTCTTGGAGCACAAAAATTGTATATGTGAGAAGTTACATGATATGTAAGTAAGTTCTGACTTCTTTGGTGAATATCTAGTTACGATGACAGATTCTTGTTTTTTTTGTGTGGACATGTTAAGTCTTTGAGATCGAAAGATTTGTCATCCAAACTTGTAATGTACCTAATACTGGAGGGAATGTAAGTGGTGACAGTCATTTGGACTAAGTTTATATTTCCACTTTTCTTCTATCATTTCGATGATTATTTAAATACTTCGGAAGCTATGGTAGGTGGGGGTAAGTTCGATATTGTCAGGCTTTCAAATTATCTTGACACCAAAACTACAAGAGAGACAAGTGTCTGGATAAATAAGTAATTCTCCGCTTCCTTGATGGTATAGTAAAGGTTTATCAGATAGACAAATGACGAAGAGGTCTTCCAAAGGGGTGTCTGGGCATTTATCGATGATGGTCATTGGGACTTTGTATTTTTGATTATTGTCATTAGACCCTTACATTATTATATGCTCGCATAACGTCGTTCATTAAAAGATTATGGATGCTTTTACCGAGTTAATTAAATCTGAGATGATTGCATTATACTGACCGCCATCAGGGCAGACAGGGAGTACGTAAAGGGCATGTTGGCAAGCAGGTAAGCATGTTTTCATACACTGTTGAGCATTATAATGCTATCGTTATCATACAAAAGGCTGCTTTAAAGAAGGCTCTAAGATTCTAAATTGGTTTTTCGAGGAATGAGAAGGTTTTAGTTTTATGACCGCAGAGTTCCTTGTTCTTGAACCGATTCCTCCAAATCACTGCGGTATAAACGGGTTTGATGCACATTAAGTCATTGGCAGATGTAATGTCTTCCCACTGTCTGTGGTAGGGGCGTTTGTAAGGGAGTGCGGACATAGGTGTCATTTTTGCCATTCAATCATATCTCAAAATTACAACTTTCATTCTAAAGACGCTGCTCTGAAAATGGAACAACAATATTGTAAAATTAAATTAAGCATGGAAATTAGAGTTTATCATAATTGAAATGCGATAAATGAGAGAAAATCATTTTTAAATTTTATTTTAAAAAGCAATGAATTCCATTTATTAGAATTATGATGCTTAGAAATCACTCAACAAACACTCAAATCTTAATTTAAAATAAAACAATAGATTTGAAATGGCAAGCATATAAAAGAAGTAAAAAAAAAGGATTTTAAAAAGTCGAAGGTCAAATCTAAAGAAAGAATTCGGAAATGCGATGATCTTATTCATAACATCATCTCTCTGAATGGTTAAACCATCCAGACATAATCTCGGAGTTCTGAAAATCACTGTATGTTACTATGCTATCGATGATTCTTTTAATGGTAATGATGCAAGTCAAGGAAACGAAACTGTAACGCAACATAGTAATGAAACTTTATTTAAATAATGTTTCCTGGCTATTGAACTATTTATGAAAAAACATATTTATTACATTTTTTTCTAATGCAAATATATCGTTTTTCCCTCATGCATTTTCTAAAGAATAAAAATCATTTTTACACTATGCCATTTTTCTAAAGCATGAAAAGAACTAATATATTAAAATAACTAATAATAACTAATAATAATAAAGAACTTTAATACATAAAATCATTAATTTTTATCTCAACATTATCAAATTCATCTTCCCTTTATTAACAGGTTTTTTTCGTTTAAATCGTTTTCTTTGATTACTTTTTAGTTTCCAAGAATACACATGAAAAAAGCAGCGATATTAACACTTTTTATGTGCAAGTTATCATAGCTATTAATGTATTAAATACTAATTTTAAACGTTAAATAAAAACAGAAGAAAAAGAATTAAAACTTTATTATGCTGTGTTATTTCAAATATAACCTAAAAGGTAAGGTTATAATTTTTTTAAATTGTCCATCAAAATGTTGAAAATGTTCTTTCGATAAATGCGAAATAACATTATTCTTGGTTTAAAACATTTAGCTCTTTGACATCATTACATAGAAAAACAAGTTTTAGGCTAAATGCCTCTAAAGAGTAAAGATCGTTGTTAAGGTAGTTAATAATAGTTAGGGCTGACACTTCTTCTCCTGTTAAATAACCCTTAATCCTAAGGGCTTTAACATCAGACTCTATGGAAGTAGTTCATTTCTCTAGGGTTAATATTATAGCACTAGGGTAATTTGTCTACTTAGTCTTCTCATTGCTACATTTGTTCAAATAATCAAGCATAAATCCCTCACTTTATCTTCATATCTGAGATTATGTAGTGAGAGAGTAGGTTATTGCTTTTCTTGGGTAATTTATTCAGTATTGAATGGGACAGGTATTTTTAGTTATATGATTTTAAAAATCATGAAGATTTTTTTTTAATCTGTCTTATTTTTTTAAATTTACATAACTTAGAATTATTAAATGAAACGCTTATTTTTCCTGAGAAAGGTTTTTTTTTTTGCTTAGGATAAATTTATCTTATTCTTATGAAATTAAAAAAAGATAGTCTTTGGAATGCGTTAGTTGAAAATTAATAGATGCTATATCCACAAAGTATATTTATCCTGCCTTGCCAAATCTGTCAGAAATATATGAGTGTATATGTAGGATTTTTTTTAAAAATTATTTAAACTATTTTTCTTTTTTCTGAATTGCATGACTATCGGTAGAAATCGATATTCTACTTGAAATAATCAAATATCCGAGTATTTATGAACTTGGCACCAAAAAAGATATTCAAAAATTCATATTTCCTGAAGGATAAAAAAAGAAGACGACATTATGATTTCTGTGCTCGTAATATATATATATATATATATATATATATATATATATATATATATATACATACATACATACATACATACAAATTTGTACATAAATATAATAAGTGAGCTGAATATGACACTATTAATTGAGTACTCAATTGGTGAATGTGTACAGAATTCATCACCTTCTTGTGATTATATCTCTCTAGATTTATGAGGCTCAACGTAGAACGGTTCATTAATTTTCCTACAATGTGGTCCATAAAATAGGTCGTTATTATTAACTAATTTACTATACCCTGCTCCTGGCTGCCAATAGAATATACTACGTTCTTGCTATTTTTATATATAATAAAAATCATTATTTAAGAAAGGATAAAATTTAATATAGGTATGAGATTATTTGCATTTAGTTCATAGAATTTTATTGTAATTACAAGATTATTTTCCCTTACTAATATCTCTAAGAAACAAAAATTATGAATCTACTGATCATGTTTAATTTTTAACTTTATTATATATCAATCAATTTTTTAAACTTACTTGGGTTTTATATGCATCAGATATTTAAATGTGATAAATGTGCGAAAAATAATTCGTTTTTAATTATTTTAAATTCTTACAAGCCAAAACGTTGCGAGCGTGGGTGTGTGCAAGAATAATGTAAACAAGATGGGCAAAAAGAGGAAAAACCCCTTTTTAATGAGATCAACAGGCAAGGCAGGTTTTTTTATATTCTTCAAAAGTTTGGGAAATAAATTTGCCAAATATAAAAAGAGACTTCAAAAGCAAATTAGTACAATATAGAGATGTTGGATATACGATAATTATGTCATGGAGCGAATTTTACGATAATACTTTTAGAAGCAACATAATTTTATAATAGTAACCTTCAGAAGCCTGAAAACCGATATTCAATGTATCTGTTTTCTTTTCAATCTCAATACTTAAATCTTTCTCTGAAACGAGTGAGAAGTAAATCCACAAAATTTTCTTCCATTCAGTAAAGCTAGTTATACCTTTCCTAAAAAGTGAAATTATGGATCATGGATACAAGGGTAAGGCTTGAACAACAAATTTTATTTCCATACTTCAGAGCTTATAATATATTTTCAACAATCTGAAAACAAGATGTAAACAGGAAAAGATAATAAAATTTAAAAAAAATCAAAACAAGCAAAATGTTCGTAAAAAATAAAATTTTTATCATGAATTAGTGTTACTACAAAATATTCTATCTGCTGTATCTATCAGAGAATAGTAAATAACTAATTTTCTTAAGTATTTGTTTGAATTTTCTATTCTAGTTTTCTGTCATTTCTCTTGATTTACCCGTAATCTTGAATTTCATCTCTTAAATCATTCATTTACATTTTTAAAAATAATTATTTACATACAATGTTTGAAAAAAGGTATAGCAGTTTGGTTCAAATAATATTAGTTGAATAGTTTAAAAATGAATAATAGTTTAATAATAGTTTTATATGATAGTTCACTTTTTTCACAAATATGAAAATTTAAAACTGGTAAAAAGTAAGTTTCCTTTTTATCATCACCTTAATGTATGAACATTTTGAAATTCGTAAAGTTTTGGCCAAAATTTTTAAAATATATTTTATAAATTTGGATTAAGTTTTTGAAACTCATTTACCCTTGAATTTAAGGACGAAACAAAATAATTATTTGTATTCTTATAATATCTAATTTAGCATATATAAAGACAGCTAATCTTGATTTTACAGGAATTTGTTAAAGTACCGAAAAAATTATTATATATACATTTCTCAAATTCAATTTTACATTCGCGAAAAGTTTAAAAAATGCTATAAAAATCAATCTATTATATTTGTTTAACAGACACAATCACAACACTTTAATATTCAGAGTAAACACAGTGAAATATGTACTTATGTATCTCACGTTAAAAAAAGAATCTTCAACCATTATAATACTTTTTTTCATTGTATATTGTCCAAATTAGAATTTTTAGTATAAAGTATAAGACTTTCATTACTTATTCATACACCTCCTTCTTTTTTTTTTTTTTTAAAAAAAAGGGAGTATAATTTTAAGCGCATTCATTCTTTAGAAAGACGATTAATGAGAGTTTGACTTCCTATCAGGAACCCGAAGCTATCAATTTGTTTCTTTTCCAAAATCTCAAAGAAAATTAATCAAATTTGGGTTCATCCATATTAATACTCTTTTGCGTTTCTCGTGTCATCTTACGTAATTGGACCAAAATTCCTTTTGTGAACTTTAGCTTGAGGCCTTATTTGTAGAGAGGAGTGATTTAATTAAAATGACATCATGTTTTTTCCCATGTCTGCTGGAAATTTCGAGAGAAAAGGTTTTTCTTTAAGGATGGAAATGCAATGACACCTTTTTAAAGGTCAACATTGCCATAAAATTAAATCAGATTTTAGCAGATAGAACTTTTAAAATTGGTCAATAACATCAGTTACTTATAATGCAGTATTACTTTTGTAGAACACGTGTTCAGACTTCGTGTTAGAAAGTTATTGTGAAGAACATAAAAAATAAGTAACATAATTCATGATTTTCAATAATTTCAATAATTAAAGAATTTTTCAAAAGTTAATCAATTTATTATTATTTGTTTAATTGATTATCAATTATTACCATTTATATTCAAGAATTAAAACTATAAATTAGTATATGTTAAAATATTTTAAATCTGTACTTCGCACATATTTTATTTTTTCTTATTGAAAAAAAAAAAAAAATTCATCACGAAAAGCAATCAGATTTCGAACAATTCCAGGAAATGTCTCCTTTTCCTGCGAAATACTGGATTTTAAAATAGCTACTAAAAGCCGACAGAAGATCAGAAATATTTTCATGAGCTTAAGTCATCAGTAAATAAATGTATACATTTTATATTACCATAAGAAGTTTAATTCTTAGAATTGCAGAGGAATTAATTATAATTTGTCGAACACAAAACGAGCCTTTTGATGGAAAAAAGGAACTTTTGACATTTAGATTTCTGATAAAACAATTTATTCAAAGATTCAATATATAATGATTTTAAAAGCAAAATTAAGTGGATTACTGTGACAAAATTAGAGCAATGCCACTAACAAGAAATCAGTTTTGTTAAAATTTATTGACCATAGTATTCTCGTGTTTAAAAAGTGTACACTCCGGATACAGATCAAAATCTGAGAATATTGCAAAAATAATTTTGGAAGTTAATAATTTTACAATAGCTCGTGAATTTTAAAATCTTCAAAATTCTTGAATTCTAATGCAGCGTTCCTTGCTTTAAAATGAATGCCTATTTCCATTATCTATGAACGACTGGGAAGTTTTAATATTCTTTGAGAGACGGAAAACACTAATCTGCAAAAAAAAAAAAAAAAAAAAAAAAGTGTTAAGAATTATGAGTCTTTTTTTTTTCTTTCAAAACATATGTTGTGCAAAAGAGACAACTTCAAGGAGCCTAAAACATTATACAATTTTATTTTATATATTTAAGGAATGTAAATTATACATAGAATCTCCTCTTTTCTGTATTATTTCAAATTTTCGAAAAGCATTAGGTTTCTTTTATTAATTTCCTTTAATCTGCTTTAACATTAATATAACATTCATATTAATGTAATTACATGAACGCTAAAATCAAAATTAACTACTAAAAGTTAATCACAAAGAACTTTGCCATGCTCTCCCCAAAGAATCTGAGTAATTCTGAATGATCTTCCCATACAAGCACATGAAATGGGACTAAGAAGAAAGAAATTTTATCATTGAAGTAAAAGTAATTCTATTCCTCATTATTAATATACAATTAAAGATAGAACCAGTAATTAAACATAAAGCTTTTCATATTCATGTGGAGTATTACCTTCTGGAAGAGAATAATAAATGTTAAGACGAATGGAATGAATATTTATCTTAATTTTATACAACAGATATAACAAACAGATACACAAAATAAATTTTCACACTTAATACAATCCAATGTTAAAACATTGAAAAATAGTTTTTTGTTTACGCTTGGCAGTTTTATTTAATTTTTATTGATGAAGAGATAAATAAAATTATTAAAAAATATGCTTGGATTCTAGAATAATTAAAATAAAAATGGATCAATACTAAGTTACCCATATTTAGAGTAAAAGAAAAAAGTAGTAAAAAAGTAAAACAAAAATGTATTCTTGCCTTTTTTTTGAAGCTTACTAAGCAGATTTAAAGTAAAAGAAATTTTCACATATTCAAGTTCTTTTTCAGTTTAACAAAACAATAAAATTAAGAAACTCAAGGAAAAATTGTTTTAAGATGAAAAAATAAAATTTTTACTGAATTGCATTTTTAAAGAAAACTTTTTAATCCTCTACATTTTGAATGATACTTAAGAACTTTTCTTGTTTTTTTGGCCAATCTTTTTTCCTAATTAATATTTTTCGAAAACACGGCCTTTTGTTATATTTCGTGCGCATGATTAAAAAGAGAATTTTCATAAACTCTAGGCTTTATTTTTTTAAAGTTAAACCTCGAAGACTATTTCTTCAATATGAGATAATGTGTTCCTCACAAGCGGAAAAATAACTTTTAGGAGAAAACTTCAAACATTTTCAAACATAGAAAAAAATTCAAAATCACATGAATGCCTCATGTATATATATTATACATAAATATAAAAACGACATATTTCTAAAATATTAAAAATGAAATAAAATAAAATAATTTTGAAAAGAAAAGGGGAAGAAAACTTTTTAAGGTAGAGTGAGCATTTAAAAAGTAAATTTGGAAAGAAAAGAAACTTTAAAAAAACCGAAGGTCAAGGATGCAAAAATGATAATCGGTGTGTTTATGCATGCATTCCTTTTAATAGGTGTTTCTGCAAATAGAGAAAAAATATAAATAATCGGTAAATGAACTATTGTTTTTTTATAAAAAAAACTTCACAAACAGAAAAATTTTATAAAGAATTTTTAACGTATTGTTTTCATATAAAATTTCAGCCATTAGTAAAAAAATATTGACTTTAATACCATTTAGCCTCCATTCATTATTTTCCTGATTCAGTATTTTTTAATTAAATTTATTCGTATGAATTATTTTAAAGTTCTTGTGGTTAAAGGAATTATGAAGTTAAATTTTTTGAAGTAGTGGAACAAATAGCATTTTTTGAGCAATTACTCAGGGTCATCGGAATTGCACAGCATTGATGGATCCGATATATCTTCTCAAGTGGCGAATTCTTTGGAGACAGCATACGCCAAGATCCCGTTAGAATTCAGTATTTATGAAATTATTTCTGAGGAACAGTAAGCGATAGAGTTCTTATGTTAAATGAGACGATATGCACTTCGCGTATGCTGAATTTAAACTCCGTCAGTTACAAGCCAGAAGACAACGTAGAAATACTGAAAAATGATATTCGGTCCATGGTAAGTAATTGTCCCGACTAGGAAAAAGTAAAATGTCAAATGAATTATACTTTTTCTCATTGCACCTGTGTTTGTAGGATTTGCCTTTTTGTGTGTGAAAAAAATTGATCATTGATTATTTCCGTCATTTTTTGCGTTACCTTGTTCTTTATGATGCTAGACTGTGTGTGCGTTTCATGCTACTTGCGCTTTTTTTTACAGTTTTGCAAATTTATACATGTTTACCTTTTTTAAAAAATTACCATGTCTTTTTTTGTGTGTAAATATCAATTATTTTAATATGATAAGCATTGAAAACGCAAATTTCATTGCCGTCAAAACGACACTTTATAGTTAAGAAGGGTAAGCCTGCATCTCTGTTAGAAAATTGTGGCAAATATAAATCAATTTCTTTTTATATGTGCTTACTGACTATTTTATAATTGGCTTAATGTAAACTCAATATTAAATACTGTGAAGACACACCGGTTTTTTTATTACACTTTTGCTGGAATTTGTGGGTGAAATATAGATAGATATTTCACTATAGTACTAGAAATATAGATATAGGTTGGACCCATTCTGTTTCTGTTCATGAAAAATTACCCATACATAAATCTACAAAGAGGAAAACAATGAGATATAGAATACGTTTTAATTTTGAACCAGAAAATAAAAAAATGGATTTGATCGTAAAAAGCAAATTATTTGGAATATAAAATTCAGAATTAAATGTCCATAACCTTTATGCAAGATATTAGTTTGAATTTCAAAGTAAACATTTAAAAAGTATAAATAATAAAATTAGAACTGACACACAATTCATCACCTATCATACTGTAACACCTTTATTGTACTGGTAATTGAATCGCACCAATATATATATTTTTAAATTGTTGATTCAAACTTATAAATGCTTATAATATTCTATCTGCTATGCGTTTATTGATTAAATGGCATTTACCTTAAAACCCATAATAACAGTAACTGTAAAAATTTTAAAGGCATAAAAAATTAGTAAAACTAGTGTTCAAGTTAAATAAAAATGAAACTGTTCATCCTAAATTTCCAAATTGAGGAAATCAAATAATTTACAAAAAAACAAACAAAATTGATGCTAGGATTACCTGCAATTGTCTTTTTATTGAAAGCAAATGAAAAGAAGCGAAAGAAATCTGGAACTCAGTTCATTTCAGTTCTGGTTAATTAATGCTTTTAATCGATATGTACTCATTTACCTTATTATCCCAAGGCTTGAGGTGTTGATTTCATATATCGTTACCGATGGTATATTAAGTTATGAAGCAGAGTGATACCTATGATATATTATTGCTAACACATAACAAAAGGTAATTTTGCAAAGTAGTTTGTTATTTCAGGATGCATTTGAAATCCTTTATTTCCAACCCTAATGGATTTCAGATAAAATTGCATTTGGATAATTAACAAATGCATTCAAAAATTGAGTTAATATTGCATTTTTGAAAATTTTTCTGAGTTTAAACTCGTGGATTCAATTAGAGAATTTTTTAAAAGCAGACAATATTAATGCACCTATACGAGTGTTAGAAATGTAATGACTCAAATCCCCCCTGCCATTCTATTTCTAATGTGAAGAGAGACTGGATGCATAACATAATTTTCACTCTCTATGCAATTGCTTGTAAAGGCATTTTGCCGCAGAGAATTGTATTTTGATCAACGTAGTTTCATAAAGTTTAATTTTCGAGAAACGACATGGTGATTCTCAATTTAGATAAGGTCCAGAGGCAATACTTGAATAGTTGTCATATTAATTGCTTTAACATATTTTGAAATCAAAGGTATTTTATTTCTTTAATGAAAAATAAGCATTTTTATTAGATTTTACTTTGAAAATCTTTTTTTTTTGTTTTTATATAAGGCTCCTACTACTTGAGTTGTACAAAAACAATATAAAGTAATAAATTATTGCCTTACTGTCGGAATATATGCATGTAAAAATGCTTGGTCTTATATATTTTTGTCATGTTTTCAAACTTTAGAGCTATAATATCAAAATTATTTAAATATATTCGTACTAATTATTAAAAACATAAGCTTTTACCTTTGTTTATCTAGGTCATTTATTTATTTCACTGAAAGAAAAAATAAACTTCATTGTTCAACATTCATTCATAAAATGCATCAATACAAAATTCTAATGATAGAAAAAATATAAATAATAATATATGAAAAACATTGGCACTTTAGATTACATTTTATATTATCTTTCCATCTTCATTAATAAGTATTTTGTTTCGAGTAATCAAAAAATTCTAAAGGAAGCACTCTGTCTTTGTTAAAGAAAATATTTAATGAATTAAAATTGGATTATTTTCGAAACTTAAATCAAAAATAGTTTGCTGAAGCAGGAATAATACCAGCAAAAGAAAGGGAGAAGAAAATGCAATTAATTATATCGTATATATTTCTTTATTTTATATATTTGCAAAAAGGATTATGAAAATTTGAATTCTGTAACAAGAATTTTTTTGAAAATATTTTCTAACTTTTTCAAACAGCTTTATTCTAAATGTAAGCAAGAATTTCTTGATTTCTTAAAAAATAATAATTTACTATCAACTAGTCTGGGATTAAAATCCTTTGTTTTCACAGATAAGTAAATACTCAAATAATATCAAATAAATTGAAAGAAATAAAAAAAATATATATAGCCAGAAGGTTTTTAGTAAAACCATTGATAAATATCTAAAGGCAAGATTATGCATGATAAGAAGACGTGAATTATTTTGAAAATAAAGGGAAATATATTTTTCATGATTTTCAAACCCAGAGGCTTCTGAAATTCAAAAAGTTAAGAAAATAAAGATTTTCAGATCCAGCAATTTGAGAAATTTATTTATTTTTCTTACTAGATGAAGAGGTTTGAAGTCATTTTCTTTGAGTCTCTTATATAAAAGCCCCTTGATTCGAAAAGAAAAGAAAAAGGCTTTAATATTTCTTTTATTTAAAACCTTTTTCACCTTCTTCTCATTTTATAGTTACTAAAATGAATAGAAAATGAGCAGTTTTTTTTCATTTATTAGAAACAAAAGTTCCCAGAAATAAAATTTTGCCGAGTAAACATATGTTTTTGGTGCATAGAGTCATTTTCCAAAGCCTTATTTTCTTTTTGTAAATATTTATTTACAAGTATAATAAAATTTTAAAACGCCCTTAGGATATTTCATCCCAAATTATCTCGCATTTTAATATTTTAACATAAAGTAACAAAAGCATTGATTTTTATTTTTGCAGCATTTTTAATAATTAGAAACTAATTGTTTATTTTGTAAAGAAAGACCAAGTAAAATGTATAGCTCCCCTCCTCTTATATTTTATTTTTTTTATTAAAAAAAGGGAATTTTTTCCCTCTTTTAAACAAATGAATGAATTGAAAATTTTCAAGTATATGATACTTTTTTTCGGTTATAATAATTTTACTACATAGTAAGAAAAATGATGAAAGCATAGATTCTCTTTTCAAAGGAAAGTAAGATAATTTTCTCACATTGGCCAAAGGAAAGCAATGGGAAGAAAAAAGACTTTAGGAAATTAAATTTGAAAAAAAAAAAAGACTTTAGGAAAGGAAAGTTGAAAAAAAGACTTTAGAAAAGGAAAGTTGAAAAAAAAAAAGACTTTAGAAGACATTATCATCAATTCAGATAATTCTATTCTATAATATACAAAAATGTTTTATTATAGGCAAAAGCCATTTTTCTTCAAGTCTAAGAAAAAATATATCAAACAAAATCAAGGTTAACCAGCAGGAATACATATTTTCTTCAAAATAAATTTCCTCAAAAATACTATTAGTAAAAAAAACAAAATTCTTCAAAAATTCTTTTCATAAGCTTTGTTCTAAATTGTCATGATTTCAAAACTCTTTTATTAATATTATCTATATTTCATGCTATAAAATGTTGTGAAATAATAAAAGCAACAACAAACATTTTCTTCTAATTGATTCTATACATTTTTATTTGTTGTTTGAATGTTTTAGCAATGTTTAGCATTATTTTTATTCCTCAAATTATAAGCATGTTATCGAATAGATAAGAAAAATGTATTTATACATGATTTCATTTACTTTTAATTTAGTAATTATTTTATATGATGGGGGCTCGATGTTAATAATATAAAAAAAGGTACTTTTCCTTTACATGGGCGTAAGATGTTGCCAATGTGAACCAAATGGGAGTCAAGTCGCCTATAGAAGCGATTGACAAAACAAATATCGCCAATGTTAACAAAACTCGAGCAAAGTCACCTAGTGTAACTACGTGACATTTGACGTAATTTTGTATTTTTGGCGACGTTTTGGTGATTTTTCCCTTTTCTTGACAAACGATTATTTGGTGACTTTCAGGCGACTTTTTTCGTTACTCCCGAGTAACCGAAAAGTGCCAATTAAAAATGATAGAATAAAAATTCGATTCAAGAATAACATGCGCAATTCAGAATATTAACATATGTACAAAACAAAATAATTTGCTTCTGTAAAAATTCAAATTTCGAATGAAATTTTGTTTTTATAATGCAAACAGTAGAATGTGAAATACCTAACTTCTTATTTTCAGGTAAATAATAAATTATTCTTGTCTTCAGGTTATTGAACAACCCGTTGACATGAAAATAATTTTAAACTTCAGTTAAAAGTAAATATATCACATATCTAGTTAACTGAACTTTTAGAGGATATGAATTAGAAGATGCTTTATAATTAGGAAATATCTTAAACAGTTCTAATAGAATTATTTTTATTTAAATATTTTATTAAATAGAAAATAAATTAAAGAGAATTTCAGACCGATAAATAAAAAAATATAATTCACTTTTCTCACAGGCAAGTAAAGGAAAATATTACTTTTCAAAAACAAATTTTCAAAGCTTAAGACGACTCAGTACCACATTTTTTTCCCCTTAAAATTCAATGTTTAAAATTATACTTTCATTTCATGTAAAATAGTACTTTATAACTTTTAAATGAAAAAAATTAAAAATAATATGATACATCTATATTTGTATTTAAAGTGTTTCAAAAATTTTGAGTTTTTTTAAATCCTAAGGTTTTTTTAATATGAATATTTTTTCTATTTTTTTCTAAGAAGCTATTAATATATTACTTAAAACTTAGTAAGGATTTTTACCTGCCAACAATATTTAATTTTTTATTGTAAAAAACACACAAAAGAAAATCTGAAAATTGCAAGAATTCTGTCTTTGGAAATATATTTCTGAACATTCAAAAGAAATTCACACCTTTACCTCCATTTTTAAAAAAGCCTTATTGTTTAGAAATATATTATATAAGCTAAAATCGGAGAAAAATGTATTTAAAGTTTTTAATCATCTGAATCATAAATTTGAATGCAAGATTTACAAAAAAGTGCTTCAATTTATTCTAAATTGTATACATTAAGAAAATGCGAAAACTTATAGAAATAAACTTTTATATTTGTATATTGTAGATATATAAAGAAAAAATAACAAAAGATCAAAATTTCTCAAATATCATCATAATATCTTAATTGCATATCAGAATTGATGAAATATATATTTCTACTATTCTGATGATTCTGTTTGCAATTTCTGTTATTATCTTTGCTATTTCTGCTATTCTATTTAACCGAGGCTGTTGTAATTTTTGAGCATTTGCTCCAAATAACATTGTGGAAAGTCTCATTGAAATTTTGTGTCTTGAACCAAATACATCGCTGTAATAGTTCATTTGATGAAAGACATTAGTAAATTGGCATTATTTTTGCTAAAGGAGCATCTTGAGGTGTTTGAATCTGAAAAGTTGGCATGGCAACATCGTTTACTCTCCTGAAACATCAAAAATTCTTCAATAACCTAATAAAAAATAAAGCGACGGATCTAAAACTTTGCAGGAACATTTAAAATTATCTATTTATCATATCAGCCAATAAAAATAATTGTGATGTTTTGAGTTTGGGTTGCCTAAATTTATTATCTTGTGAGAACATGGTGTTGAATTGGTTTGTGTTTTTTGTAGCCTCAAAATGCGTGGGCAATGAATTGGCGATTAATTGCTTTTGAGTTATCAGTTTTTCGCTTTTAGGGTTCTTAGAAAATAATGCATAAGGTTATCACATTTGGCAATTTATCGCCAATTAAAGATACATCATGTTTGAAACAAGAATAAAACTATCAGATTACGTATGCGTTGATATTTAGAAAAACAACGGTTTTCTTTCATTTCAAAATCAGTCGAGCTCAGAAATTTTATTTGGCGACTAGAAAAATTGAACATGAAGTTTAATCTTCAATAAATTATTTCGAAATATTTTACCCGGGGATATAAAAATTATATTTTTTTATGCAAAATTGCAAAATGTTAAGACGCATCTAATTAAAATATTACATATATCTATTTAACTAATTCAAGAATACTCTATAAAGATTCTTAAATTTTTTGTTTTTGGTAAAGGATAGGTCCAATAAAAAACATTTGTAGGAAAAGTGATAGCCCCTTATCCTCCTCTTACTTTAAATTCGTCAAACTTTTTATAAAGCTAATGAATCCACTTTCTTCTGAATGTTTCTTGCTTAAAAATTTCTTTGAATTCTTGTCACGTGATTGATGATTCATAATTTTGATTAAATAAAATTCGGCTTTCTTATGTTTAAATGAGTGATATGCTGTTTATTTGTAATATTTTTCTTAATTTCTTTTCATTTGTGTGAATTATTTGAAATTTATTTCTAAAATAGTAATTAAATTGAAACTTTATTTCATATAGGCAAACAAATAGTGTGAACATTTTTTTTATTTCCCAATCAATTGAAAGAAAACCTTTTCTTTCTTGTTTATGTGTTAAATAAAATTTTGGCTTTAAAATTAATTGGATCGACAAATAAGAGCTGGTAAGAAACGGTTGGCATTATTTTGGATTTTCTTTCTTTTTTTTCTTTATTAAAATTTATTTTCGTTATGCTTTTTTTCTACACCGCAACAAGAAAATATTTTTAAAAATCAAGCAAATGTTCTTTTCTCAGAAATTTTTAAGTTCATAGTATTGAAACTAATTATCATTAAAAATCAAATAAATACATTATTTATCAATATTACATTAAATATACTGTATTGACAAGTGTTTTGAATAATAAATTTAAACTTGAATTAAATTACTTTCTACTGATTTATAAAAAATTTTATAATAGTTTCTTGTAATTTAGAAATTCATAAAAATGTTTTTTTTTGTCTTTCACATCTCATTAAAAAGGAAAGTAGAGTAAAAATATTTTATAACAATACATATATGTTGTTATTAGTGATCAGTTTTGTATAAAACGAAGAAAGTAACAAAGAAGTAAAATATTTTATGATCAATTATATGTATTTTTAATGATCATAAATAAACTATTAGGAATGCTCAATTTTATGGGTACATTATTACATTTTAAATTTCTGTTCAATACTTAAATTCTTCCAAGAAAGATTGTTAACATTATTTAAATGTTTTTTTTTAAATTTTGAATTTGCCTTCATGCTAAAATTTTTCAGTTATAAAATTTGGCAAGGTTATGCATAATTATTTTTACATACAAAATACCTTTTATAAAAAAATGTAAAACTGATATTTAAATAAAAATTATGTGAATGCATAAAAGAAAAAAACATATTTTATCATACTTCTCGAATCATTTTTGTAATTTTCAGGGAAAAGCATAATTTGCTTTCGTAATTCGAAAAATAACTGTGTTGAAATAAAGTACATACCTAAGTCTGATGACTTAGAAATTAATATTTAGCCAACAATTTTTATGAGAATCTTATACCCTCTTTTAGCCCGACTTTTTGAAAACCATTTTGAAAATTCGATGTTAAGACATTTTACTTCTACTACAACTCAGTAGTTTGTGGAAAAGAATTTGGTGATCACAGTCCCATAATTTTAAGGTACACAGGTTCCTTGTTATTTATTAGCTATAATTTTTGGGTTTTAAGAGAAAAAATGTAAAAATACAAAATTTGTGATAGAATTTATCAATTAATCTATATTTTGAATGAAATTTCTTTAAAAAAATATATTACATAAATAGATACTGTATTTAGAGCACTCGATTCTTCTCCTGGATTTAAGATCACGATACCTGCATTATGATGTATGTTTAGAGACCATGTAGTGTTTTGGAGGGCTAGACATATATAGTCTTATTTCTCTTTAATTAAAAAGGGCCAATTTGTCGCTGTTTTAGAGGTATTATCAACAGATAATAATGAAATCGCCTTTAGATGCGTTTCCATCATTTTATGACCATTCTTTCTATTAATCTGTTTTTATTTAATGATGATTTTTTGATTGTTCTTGATTATCTTTCTTGCTGATGAAGATAATTCCCTCATATTTCAACAGGCATCAAATAATACTCATTAGAAATTTCAATAAAGTCATAATATATTCAGCTCCATTCCTGACAGGTCTGCGTGTCGCTTTGTCTTCATTTTATGGTATATTCAACAATAAACATCTACAAAATGTGCGAATGTCCGTCCGCATTGGTCATTTTTGACCTTATTGTATAAAAAAAATTCCAGATACACGTATGTGTATCTGGACTGAAAAGGTTAGAATGACTTACCTAATAGCGATAAGCAGTCTTTGCTGGCAGTAAATTGTATACTTCCCATATTTGTCTATTGGTAAAATTGGTGTTACGAATCTATCTAATATAGACGAAATAAATAAAAATGAATCTAAAATTTTATATCTACTTTATTTAAGAAAAGCAATGATTAATTGATTTTATTCAATTTGCAGAATAATAAATTAAGCGACAAAATTCAATGTAAACGAAATGCAATCAAATCAGCATGGAAAATTTATTTCTAATACATTATATTTTGTTCTTAATATTATATTTTATTTTTAATCTCATTTCTATAGATAATTTAAGGCGTACGTACACACCTGAAACTTCGAAAATTGTTCAAAATATGAAATATCTTTTATTGCTTCAAAACGTTCTCTGATCCCTACGCTTTCAAACTATATTAAAATAACGATACTATTATATAATAATATAGCGATACGATATTATATAATAATATAACGATACGATATTATATAAACGATATCGATGTTGTCAATATTTGGAATATTTCTCGAGTTATAAGGATTTTTTGAATATATATATTTTTTATTCACAAAAAATTGTTTAAAAAACTATATATTTTTATAATTTAATTGAGGCACACAACATGAAGACTAAGGTATAACTTCCTAATGGAATTTTGCATCAAATTAGAATTTAAGATATGTTTAAAAAAATACGCTAATTAGATCACTAAGTATTAATTACTTAATTAATAGTGTAATATGGTTTTTTTCTCATCAAAATGAGTTTAAACATATATTTATGACATGCTATAAAAAACTGTATTTTTAAAGTCAAAATGTTTTTAAAAAATATTCTAGTGTGTACGTACAACTGGAAAGATCATTTACTAAATAGCCACAAAATAAAGCTTATTTTTTTATTTTAACTGATTGCAAATGTCATTTACTTTATTCGAAACCTACGTTCTACGCAATAAATGATACATTCATAACAACTGTTTTTAAAAACCGACATCATTTTTTAATTAAAAAGTTATAATAGCCATGCCACTCTATCTAAACTAAAAAAAATGTAACAGGGTTGTTATTCACATAAAATTTTGAATTACAAACGTAAATATAAACAGATAACATGTTTATTTTATAAACACAAAAAATGCATGGGAAATATCTTATAACTTAAAATAACAGCATCAATCTATTTTATAAGTTAAAAAAAACCATTTATAGTATTACTATTGTGTTATAACATACACCAATAATGTTAAAATTTACGGCTTATAATTTGAATTGTTAGAAGATATTTTCGATATTGAATTTAGAAGATAATTTCGCTTATCAGATTATAAGTCAAAAAACAAAAACAGACATTTTTCTGTAATTCTCGCTATAGAGAACTTTAATTTCATTTTTTATTATTATTATTTTGCGACCCATCCATATAATGTGAGTCAGTGAACAGAAGTACAAATTCTTTATTAAAATTTTATGTAAATTACAGATGTTTCTCAGCAAAAGATCAATAAAGGAAACAAAGTGAATTAATTATTGGATTCGTGTTTCTTTTTCAGAATCGAAAATTCTTTCCTCCAGCATGTTTTCTTTAATTTGTAATTGAAAGAAAACATTCTAAAGAATTCAGTATTACCAATTTTTTTAAATACAAAGCATCACATAGTATCATATGAAAAGACAAATTTTTACTACTTAAATTGTGAAAAATTTATCTATTAATTTCCTTCTTTATAAGTTCCACTGTTATTGTTATTATAAAATGAGAAATAGCTATTTCCAAGATGTGTGGATTTCTTAAGAAATTTCCTTTAGACAATTTTTTTGTAGAAATAAAAGTAATAGGTAAATATATTTAATATAAAACTACTTCCGGAAATTGAAATATTTCATCTTTTAAAATCATGCGCTGCTTTTCTACATCTTATTTGTTTGAAAGCAGCATAAAAGGCTAAAATAATACTCAGTTTAATATCCAAAATATAAATTGAAAGGAAATTTTGAACGCCTTTAAACTCATTAATTATATAACTTTAGTTATACAAGAAACAAGTAATATAAAAATTCAACAGATAATAAATTTCAATCCCTACTCAGGTCAACGTAGAAAAAATAATATTAAAATATTATTTTAGTTACTTTTTATTAAATAATTATCAAAAATTTTTTAGGCTTCAAAAAAAAAAAGATTTATTTTCGCAAGAATTCAACTCGTATTCTTAACCTCATGCGAAAAATGTTTATATGTCTTTACCAATTGAGCTACTGTCTCTCGATTTCAGTTTTCCTTACAAAATGCTAAAACTCAATTTAAATAATACAAAATTATTAAATTTAATTAATGTATTAATATTTTTTAAAACACTGTATTAACATCAAATGTCATCCATCCACTACAAGTTAAAAAACGTATTTGAACTTGAGTTGAAGAATAAAGTATTTTATTCTTTATTCAAAGTATTTTATGAATAAAGTATTATATAAATAAATATATATAGGGAGAGTGTGAAGTAATTGTAGAAATTGAAAAATTAATAAACAATTGAAAGTACAGATTATAGCAAAAGGACTTGTAGAAATTGAATTTTTAAGTTTATAAAAAGAAGAATAAGAAAATAGACACCTTTTTGCAAAATAACTTTGAATTTAAAAAACAATTTTTTTCATCATGTAATGGAAAATCTTCTATATTTTAGTCACCTCAGAGGAATTTCCGCCGTTGAGAGTGTTCTTTTAAATTCACACACTTTTTCTATTTAGAAATAAGTAAGAATAAAATCAGAGAATGTTTTCTATTACGTAATGCAGTTGTTTTTTCATTCCGAGATAAATTTGAAGAGACAAACATCAAAATAAAATTTAAGCAGATAAAGGAATTGGATTTGCAGATTAAATTAAGATGCAAAAGCTCTTAGATGAAAATATCAAATATATATGTTTCTTTCTCGCATTTCAATCACATGTTTTGCTGAGAGATTTCCCATGATGGAAACTTGTGAGGAAGTGAAATTTAATAAGAATTTTAGCTAGAAATCATTGAAAATTCTAAGAGACCATATTTCTTCGTAATTTTTGAGTATTGATTATCTTATCTCAGAGGGTTTTCATGTATTTAATTGTATTAAATGCATATGAAATAAACTAAAGAAATGCAATCAAATAAAGTAACTAAATAATAATTCAGACGTTATTTACCTATATGATGTAGTATGAATAACGATTATCCTTTTTTGAAGCTTTCTTTACAATGAATGGAAAAGTAGTAGCTATAAAAAGTTCAGGTGTAAGGTAGAATCACTTTTTAAAATTGAATTTCTTTTATTTATTTTAATTAATGATTGCACATTGTTTCTCTGCAAGTATAACGTGTCTCTTATTTTGTATAAAAGTAAAATGTTGATCAAGGGGAAATAATATCATAAGATATTGTCAGCAGGAAGGAGTTAGTTGTTGATTCATCTATTTTCAATGAGATTTGTATACTTTTATGGTCTTTTAAGTTCAAATAATATACAGTGAAAATTTATTTTTTTTTCATACTCATACGTAAAATAGCAGAGAATAAAGAATTAACACCTTTAAAACGGACATTTATACATTTTAACAGGCTTTTACTTAAAAAAATACTGTGATTAAACTTAGTTCAAGTTATTTTCTAGTTAAAAAAATAAATCCATTTTAAATAAAATGACAAAAAGAAATTTAATGCAGAGCATTACATAATAGGCCTTAAAAGAAATATCGTATTAATAGTTTTAGAGATGAAATAATCAGGTGCTCTTGAAATGCAGCGACAATTGAAGGGTTCACTCAATAAGGATGTAGCGCCGTTTTGATGAAATTTAGTTATATGCATTATGTTAGAATTACATGTGGCAAAAAAATTCTTGCTTGTTTTGAGTCAAAAATGTAATCTTAGTTATCCCATTACTTAAAAGATGGAGTTCTCTTTCTCATTGGAATTTCAGACAATCTTACGGCTTTCTGCAAATTTGAATAATTGGAGCTGCTTCCTTTTTGGAACAAAACCTTCAATTGATAAAGTGAATGTTCTATAGGTTTTTTATTTCTTTGCTCAACAATAATTTTAAGAGAAATCATTAATTAAGTATGCAGAAATTGTTAGGAGAGGAGTTTAAACTATTTTGATTCTTATTTCAAACACTGAAAATATTTTTGTACTTCGAAACTGCTGAAACTACATAAAACTTTAAGCTTCCTGTTTTGAAATTATATTTCGTTAAGCATTATTTATTCGTTTAAATAAATAAGTATATACTATTCAAATTCAATTATTTTACTCACAGTCTAAGCAAGATATGAAATAATAGCTTTACATTAGTTTTTAATAAGCAAAATTTGTCCATAATTCGAGGAGTTTTATTAAAATTCAAGCCTTGTTTGCAAGTATACAGTGAAATTCTAAAAAAATATATAGAAGTTATTCTTATAGTGAAAGTCATCAACGAAGGGGAAACTTTCGAATACTTTATTTTATTTCGTATGCACACAAGTAGATATATAATAGAAAATAATGGAAATAAACTAAAGTACATACTACATTTTACATATTATTTCATATCATGCTTAGTGCTGGTGATGTTATTCCTGTTTAATGTTGTTTTATTTATTGCATTTTCAGTAAAAATGGTGTTTCTCTTTGACTTTAATTTTCAGAGAATTTTCGGGTCACGAGAGGGTCAATACTGTTGGAAAAAATGTATGATTACTTTCACAAAAAAATCCCTTATCGGATTCATTTGTCTATTTAATTTAATTTTTAATGCATTGTTTTCCTTTTAACTTGGCTTTCATTACTAATTTATTTAGTTTCATCTGAATTATAGTAGTAGCTGTATTTAGGATAGATATTATATATATATATATATATGTGTGTGTGTGTGTGTGTGTGTGTGTGTGTGTGTTTGTGTGTGTGTGTGTGTGTGTGTGTGTGTTCTTTTTGAACACTTTATCTATAAATTACTGAAATTCACCCTCTAAATTAAAAAAATGAGACATGACGACACCCCGAATTATAAAAAAAAAACATCAAACAGTCAATAAAATTATTTGATCAAATCAAAACATTTTTGAGCATTTTCCATTAAAAGAGATTAAAACCATTATCAATATTTCTTATATTATTTTAATTACCAATTCAATATGTTTTGATTATTACTTCATTATTCAATTATTTTTAATATAATAATGTATCCTGAATATATACATTTATAATTGACTTAGAATAATTTTTAATTGAAAAGACAGCAAACACATATAACAAAAAATATGGATTTATCTCACCACTTTAAAGAAAATATAAAATTTCTGTATGTCCACAAACTAAAAAAAATCATATATTTTGCTGTTATTTACTTTTAATGAAATAATTGCTTTACATAGCAGCTAAAAACCATTTCTTAGTTTAACACCAATTATTGAGATTAGTTTAGACATGGGCATTGAGAACTCATGATAATGTGGAACATATATCGACTGAACTGATAAAATGTTCTTTTAAATCTCTTTTAATTGAATATATTTTTGTTTATCAAAGCGTTCTTCTATGACATCAATAAATTTTATTTGTATTTCAAATGTAAGTCATTCACAAATTTCAGAGATTAATTAACGAGCTTTCATTTAAATTGTAAGAGAATAGCTGTATTAAATTCCTAGTTTGAATTTAGAATTTTATTTATATAATCTTCTTTTATTGAAGTGAGTATAAATATCTTTTGAAAGATTTATTTCATCAAATATTGCATCTAAAACATTCATGATAGGATATTTTATATATTATGTATTTTAAATTTTAAATTTAAAATGCATCATGCATCCATGTAGCCTTTTACACTTCTAAGATAATTAAAAAAATAGTTTTATAATTTAATCCAAATTCAAACCCTACAAATTATGAAGTCTAAAATTTATTCCAGGTTTTAAAGTTATTCAAATGCCAATATTTATTGCAAGGTAGAGCCATTGAGTGGGCATAATCTTTGGGCTCTCTTTAATTTTTTTCTCTTTAAATGCTCTTGATTTTTCTCTTTAATTTTTAAACTACGCATTAGCATCATCATTATATCTTCCTTTCACAAAAAAATGGCATCATCACTAGTCAAGTTTCAACTGATTAAAAAAGAGAGATTTATAACAAAGGAAAACATTTACAAACTTTTAACAAGATTTCTTAATTCTAATAAATGCATTGAAATGATTAATTGATTTAAATGGACCTTAATTACACTGAAGTGACAAAAGTCATGGGATAGCAATATGCAAATATACAGATGGCAGTAGTATCGCAGCGAAAAAGTATAAATGCGCAGTTCGTTTTCCAGAGCTTTCATTTGTGTTCAAGTTATTCATGTGAACAGGTTTTTCGTGATTTATGGCGGCACGACGAGAATTAACAGACTTTGAACGTGGAATGTTAGTTGGAGCTAGACGCATGGGTCATTTCATTGCGGATATCGTTAGTGAATTCAACATTCCGAGATTCACAGTATCAAGAGTGTGCTGAGAGTATGAAATTTCAGGCATCACATCCCATTATGGACAGCGCAGTGGGCGACCACCTGCACTTAACGACCGAGACCGCCGACGTCTGTGTAGAATGGTCGATGTTAATAGACACGCAACACTTCGTCAAATAACTGCAGGAATCAATGTGGGACGTACTAGGGACGTGTCCGATAGGACTGTGCGGCGAAATTTGTCTTCCTTGGGCTATGACAGCAGAAGACCGACTCGAGTGCCTTTACTGACAGCACTACATCGCCTGCAGCGACTCTCCTGGGCTCGTGAGCATATCGACTGGTCCCTAGACCAGTGAAAAACCGTGGCGTGGTCAGATGAGTCATGATTTCAGTTGTTACGAGCTGATAGTAGAGTTCGAGTGTGGCGCAGACCCCACTAAGCCATGGACCCAAACTGTCAGCAAGGCACTGTTCAAGCTGGTGGTGGCTGCATAATGGTGTGGGCTGTTTTTACATGGCATGGACTCGGTCCTCTGGTGCAACTGAACCGATCATTGACTGGAAATGGTTATGTTCAGCTGCTTGCAGATCACTTGCAGCCATTCAGTGACTTCACGTACCCACACAACAATGGGATATTTATGGATGACAATGCGCCATGTCACCGGGCCAGAACTGTTCGCGATTGGTTTGAAGAACATTCCGGACAATTCCAGCGCATGATCTGACCAACTAGATCGCCCGATATGAATCCCATCGAGCATTTATGGGACATCATCGAAAGGTCCGTTTGTGCCCAAACTCCTGCACCATGCGCACTTTAATAATTATGGACGTCTATACAGACAGCATGGCCCAATATTCCTGCAGAGGACTTCCAACGACTTGTGGACTCCACGACACGTCGAGTTGTTGCCCTTCGCAGGGCAAAAGGAGGACCGATACGATATTAACAGTCATCCCATGACTTATGTCACTTCAGTGTATAATTACTAATATTTGACGTTTTTCAAATAATTTTTTCTATATAAATGCGTTTAGGCTGTAAAATATAATTTCGATATACCTTAAAATTTTTAATTGCTCTTATTGAGGCATAATAATGTTCAAATATTCAGGCATTAAATATAGATCTATTAAGTGTCCTTTATCAGTGCTAAGCTAAATATTTGATGTCTCTGTTACAATGACGATTGTACGCTGCGATAAAACTTGGATTTTTCATTGAATAGTTTCTTTCTTTCATAGTTTATGTATGTTGATTTGAAATAGCTTTTAAACGTGTTCTTGTGAGAAGTAATAGAAAAATATTAAGTTGAAGAATAACTGACGAATAAATGGATAGTAATAATAATAACTGACTACTCCTACTCGACAGAAGGCAACTGGAAAAACCTAAATGACCGAATCGCGGTGACAGCAATACTGGCGAGAACTGTGGTTGAGTTCTAAGGGCCATTACCGGTCACGGTACAACCCTTTCCTATGGAAGTACACCCCATCATCGATTGGAGGGGTCAGACACTCACCTTTACTTATAACCACAGGGTTGATCAGCACCAACCACCAGGTCTGAACCATCCCATCCACAATCCGACGTGATAAAATTCCCGTCCGAATAATAAGTCAATACACATAAAAATTCACTGATTTTTTTAAATAATTTTTTCAAATTTTTGACACGTCAATTTGAAACAAATGCTATGAAAATTCAGCAGTGAAATAGAAATAATCAAGTATAGAAATTCGATAATTCTAATGTATAACTATATTATTCGAACAGTAGATGCATTATAAGCGGTTGTAATGTATTCTATGCATCGATTATCATACTTCTATCACAATAACTATAATAGCTCGTTGCTTTTTTGATGATATTTATCTCCTACATATTATATAATTATACAAAAAATTATGTTTTTCATAAGCTATTATTCACGACAAGAAAATGCATATGAGAAATTAAAGAAATAAAGTTTCCTGTTTTAAAGGGAAAAGACTCTTTATAATTTCATTATGAGGCTGATGAAAATAATAGACGAGTATTAGGAACATTTTTAAAATTATTTCCTAAGTTTTTTGCAAAACAAAACAAACACAAACATGAAAACACATGATACTAACTGACAATATATAATCTAATAATGATCCCAAAGAAGGATCATGGGAAATATAGCTTGATATTAGCCACTCAACAATAAGATTGTACCTCCTATTTAGGGAATATTATCTTACCTTGATTCAAAGGAAATCCATTGAATACTTGACTTATTTATGCATTCGAAGTAAATTAATATTGAATTATAATCACTATGAATGTTTTTTTGATTACAACTATCAAGATTTAATAAATTGATGCGGTATGGCCTAAGATGTATGCAACATTCAAAATTACAGAAATTATTTATATATCTACAGCGAATTGATTTCTTTTTAAATGTAAATTTTACTAAAATGTAAATTTAGTTTCATGAAATAACTTTTTTTATTGAAAAAAGGTTACCTGCTTTCTTTTCCTATAAATAAGATGATAAATTCGTTCGCATTGATAGACAAAAAACAGTTGATCAAATATTTTAAACCTCACTTATTAACTGATGCACCGTTTTCAGTACTCTTGCTCCTAAATTATGTTTTCTAGAGCGAATTGAATCGTTGTGATAGAATGATTTATGAGTTGTTTCTAAAAATAGAATATAATTACGTATTTAAATAAAGACAAATAGCCTAATTTTGGGACTTAACGTAATAACAGGAGGGATTGATTATAAATTAAAGGATTATTAATCACCCTTTCATGTATTTGAAGATATTTCGAAAGCACATTTGACTCTTTCTACTGATTTGTTCTTGAATATCGCATTACTTCTTGGTTGGCCGTTATTTTGGGAGTTATATCAAGGAAGTAGTTAATGCTGATCATTTTGTTATTTGCCCTTAGGTTTTTACTTGCTATGAGTGATTATCTGATATAATTTATAATATTACGATTTGTTTTGGTGACTGTATGGGAAAAAGGAGTTTATTGTTTTGTAAAATGATACAGCTGGAAGAAAGAAAGTTCATTTCGGATTCATTCTGAAAGGGCTTGCAGAATTATTTAAGTGCATAATGTAATCTGAAATGCATAATGAGTTAGAAGATTTTGTTTTAAATATCATTCCAGTTACAGTTAGTACGGGTATTGCAGTCTTTAGAATATCAATATAGATTATTTTAAAAATAAAAAAAATTAAGGAAAGAAGAAACTAATACACAGATTAATATCATTTGTTAACTTATATTTCATAGCAAAACTCAGAGGCATTCTACAAAGGAACATACTGTCACACGACATGCATAGTAAATCAAGCATTTTATACTGACGTTGTAGAATAGTAACCTTGACTAGCAGTGGCGATCTAAAATCTAGAAGTGTACAAAACAAAGATTATGGCAATACCATAAATGGAAATGTATATAATAATGTATATAATGGAAATGTATACTATAAATGGCATCCCTAAAATAGGAGCTGATATTAGGGTAATTTGGGCATTTTATCTATTGAATGATCTGACGTTGCGAAGGCAAAAAATAAAATGAAATGAAATGCAAACAATACTTTGTTTTGCTTTAAATTCCATAGATATATTGAACAATATTTGACGATTTTTATAGAATCTCACTCATAGAACAATATTTTATTTTATATTATCTCGGAGTAGAAATGGCAAACCCTCGCGGGTTTGCAAGAACCGCAAATTCCACAATCGCGAATCTCTTTTCTTTCCTACTCAAAGCATAAAACGATTAAATTTGAAGAGTTTATATGTTCTTATTATATTATGTAGCAAAGAAAATATACATTTTCCATGTTTAATTTTCAATGAGTTGAAACAAACTTACAATACTGAGCTATTGGTTTAGTTACAAGGCCACATGTGAACTTCCATAAATATAATATTCTTGTTACTAAATTGTCACCTTTACATGAAGAAGAAAAAAGAGAAGTTTGGAAGCCTTTTTCTTTGGATTTAATTAAAAATTTGAGGAATATCTACAGTTTTATTGATAAAATAGTGTCTAAAATTTTATCCATCCAAGTAACGCTTTCATAAGCATGGAGACGGAAAGGATCCCTCTTGATGGGTTTTCGTACAAAATTTGATAGTATAATCTATAAATTTGGCTTACAATTCAGATACCCAAAATCTTCTACCAAAACAAAGTATTTTCTTGTTATCAAGAAGATATAAAACATATAAACTTAACACGACTAATGAATTTTTCAGATTTAGTAAGATCTAAAGCGTCATAAAAATCAAAAAAGTCGAATTATGTCCTATTTAAGCCCTTTTTTCATATTTCACATATGAAAAAGTAAAGAAATTTTTAATAAAATTTATCTTATCTTAACAATGTTTAAATCTTAGCTTGAAATATGTGGAGGTATTCTTTTATGCATTACTCGCTTTTCTATACAAATCTGTTTTCCATGGAAATTTCACACTTTTTCATTCACATCACGTTTTTCTAACAGGGTAAAAGTTTTCTATAATCAATAGACTCAGAAAACTACGTTAAAGGTTCAAAGTTGTTCAACCAAAGAGACAATCAGACATCGATTTCCTGCAATATTCAGTTTCTTATTCAATAAGAGTTTCTGAGAAAATCCTTATTTTAAATATTTAAAAAAATTAATTTAACAGAAATAGAAGAAATGATAGTACATAAAAATTTATAATACTATCTTACTGAACAATGTATATCAATTGTGGGAAAGAATGTAAAAATATTTGAATTCCTCATCAGTTAAGCTTGCTTTTTATGATTTTTGAGATAAACAACTTCCTTCCTTAATGAAAGAAATTCCTTTTTTTAAAAAAATAAGTATTTAGAATATTAAAAACTTTAAACTCACAAAAAAAGACAAAATTTTATTTACAATCTATTTTTATACAAATCGATGTATCCTTGTCCATTGTGGAGACCAATTTTCTTTCCTACTGGAATCTTGCAAAAAATAATTAATTAAAAATTCTTTAATCTTTCATCATTATTCCCATCTTTATGAAATTATATAAAAATATCGAAGGGTGCTAAAATAAGCAAAATAAAAGTTTTTTTTAATTATTTAAAATAACCAGTTAACCTTAATTATATTAACATTTAAAATATTTATACATCCATTATTAAAATATAGGAATTATGTCTGAGACATATTGCATTTTTAGAACCAAAATTGATATTTCATTATTTTTTCAATTGTTTAAAAAGAATTCTTCGCTTAATATTAATACTCGTTATTGTTCCACATTGCAATCTGTGTGCTAAATCGAGGAATTTTTTTTTCTATAAATTGTAAACTAGCTGACAAATTCTTTCTTTTTATAAAAACAAAGGAAATCAGTTATGAAGTAACTTACTTTCTTGCTTAAATAATTTCAGTTATTCAATTAGTGAGATTTCAAATTATTCTTTTTTAATATTTATTTAAAATGTTAATGACATAGAATAGGATCTTAACTACAGATACATGCAATCTAAATAATACTTGAGGTGATATGCGTGGCTTACCTGTATCATGAGCTTGTCCTGTCACATAAATTGATTTAATTCTACTTGGTACATCTTAGAAGACGTTTAGAAAGAAATAAAAAAGAAATCCTTGAATATTTATTTCTTAATTGAATTATCTGTGATTCTAATATTTGATATTTTATTACAATGAGTACTTCAGATTCTTGAATATGAACTAAAATTTTGCTATTAGGACAATATATTATTTAGTAATATTAGAAAATATATTGATAAACTAATACTTAACTAAATATTATTTTGGCCATTATTATGTCATGCATTTAAGAAATTTGTTGAATAGAGCAATATTTGAAGAGTAAATTACATCTCTATCCAACGGAATAGAAGTCTAATATTCCAATGTATAGGATGCTGTGATTTTAAATGAAGAATTAATAATAAAATATGATTTGATAGGAAAAAGATAGTTAAACATGGTTTTTAAAATTAAATCAACCCTCCTCTTTTATCTAGTTTAAAATCATACATTCAAGTCTGACTCTTTAATTTTCAGTTGCAAATTTTTTTCAAGGTCTGGCATACAAATTAAATATTAATATGTTAATTTAATTAGAAAGCGGTAAAAGCTGTTGAAAGAAAATGTAGAGCAATTCCAAAAATTACGTAATGGAATTTATAATAAAAAACTGAACATATGTAAGATTATAACCGTTTTTAAAGTATGCCAATTTGATAAAATCGTGGTGAATTTTACCACAAGATTTAATTGAAATAAAATATAAAAAATATCTCCGATGAACCAGCTGGTGACTAAAGGTGACTACTCAATAAATAAAAGACCAGAAACATATTTGTATGCAAATTTTTACCTAAATATTTACTACAGTTATTACTATTTTTTTTTTATTTATTTCCCGACAGAAATCCAACATTTTTTAAAAAGAATTTGTTTCAAGCGAATATTAAATATATGCAACTTCCTTTGAGATGAGGGTTTAAATGTGTATAAACTTTGGATCTTACTCATTAACTCTATCTTTTGAATCAATTAAAACACAAGAAATAAAGTATCCTTAAATGATATTAGTAATTAATTCATAACTTTAATAATTCCTTCAATACTAAAATCGAAGCATTAATGTAAATTTTGACATGCTTCTTTTCGCTTATTTAAATTCGTAATTCGTTTTTCATAAAAAATATCAGTAAATGAGAAACCATAAATTTTTATCCAAATGGTCTTACTGCTTTTGACTTTATTAGTACAATAATTTCAAACTCCCTTTTTGTATTTTGCAAAATAAATCATTAAATCGAGCTAAGCAAACATAGCACATTTAGAATATCGAAAAATATTGATATTCTATGTTGTGCAGCACTTGTCATTCGCTCTAATTATCCATTGATTTTTGTTTCTCTTTTTTGACTTTTTTAAATCAAAATCGTTGATGTGAGTTGAAACTCCAAGTCATTAACCTCGTAAAAATAGCAAGAGATACAAAAATTGAAAAACTCTTTAATAAAGAAATCATGTTGACGGAAAAACCTGTGCCTGTATTAAAAAAGTGTCGTAACTTAAAAAGGAACTTCCCAGTAACTAAAAATATGTCAATAAATTCAATGGGACCTAAAATTATTGTTAGTATTAACATAATTCTTGAAGAGCTCCCATTATAAAATTAACTTTCATATTTAATGAAATTTCATTTTAAAAATCCAATTGAAATATTTTAATAGTCTCCGCCGTTTAAGAAAATACCATTTAAATTAATTTTAAAATATTTCACTGGTTAATACTGTTTATAAAAAGTTACCAAGAATTCTTTTTATATAGAATATTGCATCAATATTTCTTTTATAAATGCAAACTATCTTTTTTTTATAATTTGTATTTTAAATTATTTCAAAATTCTAAACTTTTTATTGACTAAAATAAATAAAATTTATTTCATTTCACATTTGTTTTTGATGGTTTCTCAACGGGGACTGTTTATTTTGAAATTCTGGTGAATCGTAATAAATAGAAATCGAGAAAAAAATCAAAATATCAAAAGTAATCAACTAGCTTGAAAGCTTTTATATCAAATTTATTCTGAAGAAGGTATCGAACTATTTTTGTATCAAAAGTAATCAATTAGCAAAGTAATCAAAGTAATCAAAAGTAATCAAAATATCAAAAGTAATCAACTAGCTTAAAAGCTTTTATATCAAATTTAAGATTGTTATAAAATAAGGATGTTTTATAAAAAATCATATCTATCTGTACAGTATCTTTTAAAAGTAAAATGTCAAAATTGACTTCATATGATACAAAAATAGTTCGATATCTCCTTCAGAATATATTCAGCAGTAATATCTCAAAGTTGGAACCAAGTGAAATGTTTTGTATCCATTTTCTATCAAAGATATATTCTACATTCAATAAAAACAAATCTAATAATATAAAAATATTTTTAACCAATATATTTTAGTTTAAGCATAGTTCAAGGAAAAAGTAAGGAAAACAAAGAAAAACAAATCACATAGAGCATTTAATGATCCTCTGCAAGAACTGAAAAGCACCACACAGCAAAAACTTGCAGTTGATTAAGCAGCAATGTTGTCCAATCATCTGTAATTTTTCTCGCTCAGCTTACTGCCATCGAAAACAAAAGTTTTTTCAGTTGGTTGGAATTGTTTTCTTCGAAACTTTTTTTCAATTCTGTAGGAGATTACCAGTTGTAGATGAAGTGAAGGTGAAAATAATTTTTATCAGAAACTTTGTCTTCATGTATATTTTTATAAAATGTAAAATTTTGTGTGTTAGTTCGATTGCAGGCCAAAAATAAAAGAGATGAGATCTTTTTATGACTTTAAATTTTAAGAGGTTAAAAATATATTATTTTTAATACTTTTCAATCTATATTTAAAATCAGTTTTGACACACACACACACACACACACACACACACACACACACACACACACA